>JAECUM010061127.1:0-13951 GCA_016617855.1 Megalonaias nervosa
CAGACTGGATGGCTCTCTCTTCGACGTTCGCCAACTGAATGCCAGTTCCAAAACATTGGAGAAACTTATTCTTGAAGCACATTTCGCGGATGACTGTGATCTCATGGCACACACGGAAGCAGATCACAAGATCATCGTTACTCGCTTCGCGGACGCCACGAGACTCTTTGGACTCACTATCAGTCTGAACAAAACAGGTACTTCGCCAAACTGTCCCAGGCACCATAACTCGCCCCACCCCCGATTGTGTCTATCGAAGACACCCAGCTGAAAGTCGTCGATAACTTTAAGTACCTTGGAAGCATCATATCAGCAGCGCCAGTCAATCACTAGGTCATCTCCGCTCTCGTGTGTTGAGTCACAGGAATATCAAATGGTCTACCAAGATAAAGGTGTATAAAGCAGTTGTACTCACAAGCCTCCTATATTGATGTGAGACCTGGACAACATTCAAGAAGTACATCAAGCAGCTTGAGCGCTTCCACATGAGAGCCCTGCGCTGGATTATGGATGTCAGATGGCAAGACAGAGTGACGAACCTAGAAGTGCTGGATAGTGCAGGCTTAACCAGTATCGAAACGATGGTTATCAGAGCCCAACTCCGGTGGACGGGTCATGTCATCCGTATGGAGGAGTCGCGAATGCCACGTCAGATTTTTATGGAGTTGTATCAAGTGGGCACAGAAAAATTGGCCACTTGAAGAAAAGATTCAAAGACTCAAGCAAGGACAGCCTGAGATGCTGCTCGATATCTGCGACAGACCTCGGGTCCTGAGCCAAGGATAGATCTGGTTGGCGTGCAGCTGTTCATAATGGGTGCAAAACGTCGAGGATGCCCGTAGAACACAAATCGCCGACGCCAGGGAACGCAGGAAGGCCTCAACGTCAAGAACCAACAGATGCCTCCAGTGCACACATTGCTCCAGGACAACTGTATCTCGTATTGGACTCATCCGCCACATGAGGACCCATCAGTGAAAAGCAGAGCAAGATTGACTTCATCGAGCCCCGATGGTCAACCAATGATATATATATATATATATATAGAGGTAGAGAGAGAGCAGAGTATATATATATATATATATATATGATATATATATATATATATATATATATATATATATATATGTTCGTGATAGAAGATTATCTGTTTATAAGCGTGTCATCACTATATCAATTAGTCAAAAGATCCTTGCAAGGAAAAACAAACCGTGAAGAGGCCACTGAGTAAGCTAGATCTTTAAAATCAATAATCAAAAAAAAATTTCCAAATCTGTTGTGCTTTGTCTGTAATATTTGTTGTAACAAAGTATGATAAAGATGTATCTGAAGTGTCCAATGCCGTCGATACGTGCAAAACGTCGTATTAGGAAAATAAATCATCTGAATAATGACTTATGATTGATATTGGTCTTAAACATCATATGGTTACAGTAGAACTACATAATGTCGACGTTTCGTAACGTTATACGCCATGTAATTTCTCTCTAGAACGGATAAGCGAGCCCATTTTACACATGTGTACCAATTAATCAGATCTCGATCGGTGACGTTTGTGGGACAACCGATTTCAGTAGAAAGCTGGAACACAAGTTTTGATGAAGTCACTCTTGTAAACATAAGAAGTGAATACCACTCTATTTCTGATACGATAAGTGATCTTTATGTGATAGGCTATTCTCAGTTTGTTTTTGCTATAACAACCTAGCATTTTCGAGTATTTTTTTTTCTTAAAATCGTAACTGATGTACATTATCTTTTATAAATCCGTGTATTACGCTTACCAATTAATAAAGTTTTTGTAAACACATCCTTTCATTCCTTCCAAACTAAAGTTAGACTAGAGGAATGGTGAAATTTATGGGAAAACAACAGCGGCACTGGGGCTTTAACTTTTAAGAATATTCAGACTGTTCAACAGTATCGGCTTCATTACCTCCCTTGATTCAGTCACTTTTGTTCCGATATTGCTGTCATTCTAGAACCGACCATCCACTAAAATAAAAGTGTATCAACTGCAAGATGATTAGAAGTGAAACTGTGTTCAACCAGTAAGTATTATAAAGATCTTTCCGAGTAGACTAACTGCTCAGCCTCTCTCTTCTGAGATCGTTACAAGGGACCCAGTCATCAAAAACACAATCTTTCTGAGCAGACTCAACTGCTCAGTCTCTCTCTTCTGAGATCATTACAGGGGATAAAGTCATCACAAAGATCTTTCTGAGTAGACTCAGCTGCTCAGTCTCTCTCTCTCTTCCAAGATCATTATAAGGGATCCAGTCATCCAAATGATCTTTCCGAATAGACTCAACTGCTGTCTCTCTCTCTTCCGAGATCATTACAAGGGATCCAGTCACCACAAGTCCTTATACGCGTTCATCAAAGTTTAAGATATATTTTAGGCACCCATTTGAAGAAGAAGATAAAGCTTCATAGAGATCTGATTGAGATAAGAGGGAGATGTAGTGATAAAATGTGTCTGGGACTTACGTCGCTTGTACCTTTTCGCAAAATTAAAGCATGTAACTGTTAAGAGTATTTGACGATAACAACAAGTAGGTCCTGATGTATACACCTTTTATATCTTATAAAATATGAACATTAAAAAATAAATATAGATCACTCTTCAGCGTTTTAAAGCAAAATTATTTGCTTTCTATAATTATTTTTCTTCCATTTTATTTTTTCTAGACCTATGGTAGCAAAGACTGCGGAATACTCAAGTGTTGAAGACTTAGAAATATGTTCACAAACAGAAACTTCAGTAATTGATTGTTAAACCTGAAACTGGTGTTCTTGAAGTATGCATCTAATCCCAGAGTCGAGAGACAGGACAATTTGGAAAAATATTATAAGACCCTCGAGTTGCTCACTTCTGATATAAAACCATTCCTGAAAAAAGTGAATTCGAAAAACAGTATGCACTGTTATTAGCCGTATATATATATATATATATATATATATATATATATATATATATATATATATATATATATATTAAATGTATCACCATTCTTTTCTGAATTCATCTCAATGTGGACGCTTGCGTCATATTTATCCCTGGCAGCAAAGGCTGAGAATACTGTTGCGTTGCTGATGTTTCCATCTTTCCTCGCAAATCTGGTAGTTCTGGCTTGAAGTTCGAACAACTCCGCGGATGAGTTGATTCTAATGAGTGTAAATTCTCCCCAACCGTTGAATGTGTAGCTCAAACCATCTAACGTCTTGATATGCGGGTCGCCATGTGCGGGTGCTAAAATGAAAATAAAATCTTGATAAAATCTGACCCCTTTAATACACTCACGCACGCTATAATTACCTTTCTTAAGGAAAAGAACGTTTATCTGCATCTAAGCCAACAAGGCAAGGAACGTAACTATAATTATTGCAGCATTTTATTGAATAAGTTCAAACAAATTCACCTCAATGATTGTATATAAAATACATTTTAGCAATCTGTATGACAAAGGACAGGATGTAAATTATAATGATCGTTTAAGACAATGGCAAAAAGACGGTAATGATTACTTCCAGATGTATAATATTGTAGCATATCTTACCATGCCATGCAGGGAATATCGTATAACACTGTCCTATTGGCCGAACACTGTGATACAAGGAACATAAATCATTTTCTATGCAGCAAGCGTTTCTCATGCCACTATCATATCTTTCATGTTCCAGTTTCCGCTGGAAGGGATGATACCTAATAAACCCTCCAGTGTCTGTACCAGATGCCATAAAATACTGCTGTGTTCTGTGGTAGCAACATGTCTGAAATTTAAATTGGACAAAAGTGATCGTTGCTACAGACCAACCTAATGTACACTAAGAGTTTGAAATGAGTAGTAAATAAACATTTGTGGCAGTAAACAAGATAGATCAGTGTTACTGAGTTCTTACGTAGATATACATGCGTGGACTCGGAATAGATTGATCATTTGAGTATAAATCTTTGGAAATGTGGACTCACATGTGTGCAACATCCTTGAGATGAAAGTAATAGTTACTCTTGGTAAAGTACAGATACCCAGGAATAGATAACATTCTCATGAAGTCGAATGGATGATTTGGCTGTCTTGTGTACTAAAGACACAACATAGATAATATGCGACTATTAAAAATGTGCGTACATGAGACTTCACATTGTTCTTTCATGTCATGCAGACTTTTTAATGTTTGTAATTTCATCTATGTTTTTTTATTCTGCCCATCTGTATATAAATGAAACAATCATTGCGTGATAATTTAAAGTTAACAGTACGGAAAATAAATGCATGCTCTTGTATAGTTTTGATTAAATGGAGCTGTTGCAAATTGGAAACTTATAAATGTAATAAAGTAAACGTATATGCAATATGTATATGTAATCAAATTAATTTTGAAGAGAAGACAATTTTTATTTAAATAACGTGGATCAAAATCAAGGAGGATGCGGTGATGATTTTAAAAACTCGCATCTCATGCACTGTAATAGCTTAAATTTAACTGTCTTTAGGACAGTGAAAATAATGTGTTTCACAGAGACATTATAGACTAACGTAAAGGAGAACTGGGTGGTCATGGCCACCCGATTGTTGCAGTGATTTCTTTGTAACCGCATTATAAAGACCCCTAATGAAAGGCTAGGGTACTTAAGTATTACATAAATGTCGTCATTGGATATTCAGCATCTTGTCTCTGCATTTAAACTTCGTGTCCTTTTTATATACTTTAAGGCATTAACGCATTTTAAAGAATACAAAGTAAATATGAATTGAAATAGACATCATGATAAATACTATACCTTGCCTGAATCCTTGGGTGTAAATTGCCAGTTTGGAAGGATATATGTGCAGCGGGCTTCTCCTTGAAAGAAAAAATCAAAGTCACTATAAAACATGTCTTCACGAAGTTGAGCTATACTGCATGGACAGAGCGGCATTTTCTCAAGGCCATTGCTGTAATTTTCTTTGTTCTCTCTCTCTTTCAAATACCAGTTAATACACTTTTGACGAGAGTCTTCTGGACCATTGAAAGGAAAAGTTAGACGATAGTGCAGTAATCCATTGTAACCTGAAATAAAATACAATTGATAATAATAAGATTGTATAATAATAACATTTTTCTAATACATTAAAGCAAACATACACAAGCAAATCAAAATTGTCATTTTCCTTTTGAAATAATATTACTGATATCTATGTAAGTAAACCACCGACAAAAGTTGTCCATGGTTGTGCTTTTCTTGTAATTATATTCTGATAACTGCTTCAATGTAGACAATTACAGCTTGCGATATAAAGAACAAAAGCCGACTCGAGAATGATGAGCTATGCTTTCCAGTACACATCAAACAATTGTAAATATAAGTTTATATTTTTTAAATTGTCATTCTAAGAAGGATTAATGAAAAAAGGTACTTTCGCGGTCGTGGCAATTGTGTAGAATACAAAAAAAAATTAAACAGCAGCAGCGAAATGATAAATATGACATTAAGCTTAATAGTAACAGACATAACCGCCTGAGTAAATCTAAATCACATTATTGTGCATGAAATTAATACCTTACGTTCACTACATTAGTTATATTTTAAAGTTTCTAGCTTTTATAAAACGAAAAATTGATTTGAATACGTTGTGACCTCCTTTTTCTTTTGTGCATGTTTCTTCCACTTCCAGAACATTTGGACAGTATATACCAAATGAAGCAAATACTCACCGTATGACTTTGCTGTTGTATCGATTCTACAAACACCGTCAGTAAATGATCGATAATCCATGTAGTTTGGACCGCCTTTGGTTGTATATCCAATATACACTTTGTTGCTTCCTAACCTCATACCATCTTTAATGTAGAGACGTAGAAAGCGAATGTATATACACCGTCCGTCACCAGAGCAAGTTGAAAGGTCATTTTAAATATATGTCAACACCAAAAGACAGTCCTGCAAGCAATAGTATCTGATTCATGAATCAGTCTGAAAATACCAAGTAGTGATTTAATTATCATAATACTAGCCTGTCTATTAATATTTGAGAGAGAGAGAGAGAGAGAGAGAGAGAGAGAGAGAGAGAGAGAGAGAGAGAGAGAGAGATATGTGATAACTTGAAACAGTTTAATACCTTAAGTTAGACTTTAATATATCAATATATTTACGCTAATCTGATAGACGGCTCAATGATGTCGATCGGAATCTTTCAATGAAATGTTTGGAAAACAAACTGCCTTAGTTGTTCTTTATGAGCTAATATAGCCCTGTCGTGAGTAACAGTTATGGTCATATCGTTATCTCATTGCAGCAGATACTAAAAGCTTTTAATTCTACAGTTTATTTGTTATGTTTCCTTTAATATAATGTGACGGCGATGATCTCGCAGTTTCGGTTTGATTATGTCTCCTTTAGGTATAACATTATCTAAATGTAGTGCTTTCTTGAAATTCTAAAAGGATTTAAGGTTTAATCATCCCACCTCATTCAGTCGATTGTGTGCCACCGATGGAAGAACTTCATGCCATGTGACGAACAATGCAAAATGAGGTACAAAATCGCTAACATCGAGATGAATTTTTCGTATCATGTCAACGACTGTCTTGAAGTTCACCGAGTCTGTGATGTTTTCCATCTCCAGCATATTGTACACGTGGTAATAAACATTTCCACCATAATTTAAACTATCTGGGTCTATGTCATTAAAATAAGGTGCTAGGATGGCTCTCCCTTTCAGATTAGACCAATTATCTGTCCCGGGAGATTCAAATGGCCCATCAAATGACACTATGCCAGTGACACAAACCTAAATGAAAAGAAAGAATAAATATACTCCTCCTGAAAATATTATAAGTTGAATCCATTATTAAAAATATTGTACAAACTATGCAACAAAAGTAGTGTTAAATGTACTAAAACTTGTGTTCGATACTTGTTAATGAATGATGAGCACAGTGTTGCTATAGGGTAACATTTTTGTGTAAACATATTATCGGCTATGTTTGTGGCATTGTTGTTACAGGTTTATAATTACCTCATTTGCAAGCTTTTAGTTCTTCTTTTACATTGTGCTAAGTATAACTATACACCATCACTTATTATTTTGGGTAATGTGTTGTGGCCTTTGGAAATTACAGCACGGATTCGAAATTATTTTCCTGCTTGAGTTGCCAACTTCGCTGCATTTTTCTCCTTCGTGGCTATCCTTTCAACATATGTTAATGTTTGAACTGTTAGTTGAGAGTGATGTCTTCTAAGAACAATGTATCAGTCCTTACATTTTGAATCTCGAATATGTGTAGATGTGCAATAATTATTTATGTTTATTTATTTTATATTTATTTTGTTTTGCATTATTCGTGTTTCATAGATATACGTTGTAATATGTTGCATTGTTAAAAGACTCAAGATTGGTCTAGATTTCCATTGTTTGTGCTTGTCATATAATTTAGTTTTGATAGTGTATGTTATGAGTTACAAGACAAGTAAGAAATTTCTTATTTACTAACTTACGAAAATAGTTTTAGGTTTTATATGCTAATTAGTATTTGCAATTGTATTTATGAAGACCTTTGTATTCAGTCGTATTGATTATTTTATTTTCTTGTAAATCTATTTTAATGTTTAAACTAGGCATGTTTGTGTGTACATGTACATGGCGTGCATATTTGTATTTGCACTGTAGTGTCCTGAAAATCATAATGTAGTCTGGAATGGTGAATGCTGAATCAATATAGTACTGCTCACTTTCTTTACTTCATGTTTTACGGAGTTCAACGCTGTGAGGACATGCATCAATTTTTTGTTATATGAGCATACTTAGTTGAGCATTCGCATGAGGATAATGTACCAGCAGTTGTGTTGTAATTTTAGTTTGTCATCTGCTTTACAAGTAAACCATGACTTGTAAGTGTTGTTATGTTATAAACTGTACACTAGGTAAAAACACATTTGATTTAATTTGTAAGATTGTGTGTAAGCAAAGAAACATTGGCGTTGACCTGTATCTTATTTTCGTGTTTATTAAACAGATATTGTATTTTAATACAAATCATACCTCTGTTTCTCTATTACCATCCAGTGCTATTAGTCAAAATTGATAATAGGGCACGATGATTTTACTAGTAGTGTCATCTTAAAGCAGGTTATATTCTGTTGTGTGTCCGTTATTTTTTTTTTTTTTTTTTTTTTGGTCTTCTTGAATCTGTCTAAATTGTCACTTTTTTTATTTGCTGTGAGGATCATTGGTCAACCTGACCATATTAATACAAATTAAAATGTTGTTTCTTAACCTAGAATGCAAACCATTCAATAATTATGATCAGGAAAAACACCTTTGTTTTGGGAGGGAGGGAAATGGGTGAAAAACCTTTACATTTGTCATCTTTGGCGCAAAATATGTCGAATACATTCCTGCTATCATAGTAAATATTTGTACTACTGTATGCTGAATGTCATTCTATTTTAATACTCACCTTGCTTTTTGACATTTTAGCTCAAGGTAATTTCTTAATTCTTAATTCATTCGTTATATATTGCATACAATGAAAACACCTAGTCATTGAGTCGTATTGGTTTAAACTAAGTAAACTAAGTATTGGAAAGAAGCGAAAAGACAAGTTTAGTAACATCAACAAATAAATATCTTCCTACTTTAGACGTAAGCATTTAAGAGGGATTTACAGTAACGTGAATTAAATCTCCCAAACGACCTAAAGGTATATCACTAGCCCTAATGTATAGAGTGTCCTAAATCAATTTCAATATTAAGTATTCTGATGTATAAATATTCTTTAATAGGTTGATGAGCCAACAGTTTACATAATCCTGAATGTCTTTGAAAGACTGCACAATAATCCCAAAATAATTGTTTTCCAAAATATCGATCAAAATTTTGTTATAACGATTTTTAATTAGCGATTCCTCTGAAATTATTTAAAAAGAAAACTGAATATGATTACAGAGTATAATCTTAGGATAGTAACGAATAATATTGTTAAAAATAACAGTATATACAAACATAACATTGCATAAAAACTAAGACACATGAAAATGACCAGGATGTGGAGAAAAATTCACATCTAGAAGGTTCTAAGTTATAAATAATGTTATACCATGAAATCAAATATGAATAAACAACTTTTAGAAACAAAGATATAATAAGGTACGTCAAAATAATTCTGCCTTCAATTACAGAAAATGGTCAATCACACAAAAAAAATTAATTATACACTACAACATAAAACTATTCATATCAAATCAATTTGTACTCGAATGTTCACTCTTTCCATTCTAAATTAATGGCATTCCTTATTTTTACCCTGAACACATTTTTACAAACAAGAGAGAAGTTAAAACCAGAACATACAGACTGACTAAAGCACTGTCAGCATTATGGAAATGTGACAATCGAATGAAAGTGGATCGATCGGACATATGTCCTTATATATATATATATATATATATATATATATATATATATATATATATATATATATATATATATGTGTGTGTGTGTGTGTGTGTGTGTGTGTGTGTGTGTGTGTGTGTGTGTAAGCGTGAGTAGATATGGGGGGACGAATACATAAGAAGCAATGAGAGTACTTATGTACATATGTGTATGTAAGGGATGTGTATTCAAACAAAGCAAACGCAGACACAGAGGATTATAACGAAACAACACCAGCAACAAAACGTTACCTTAGCATTTTCTTCCGCATCAGTATCTTTGTCAAAAGCAACATATTTAGAAGAAAATTCACACATACACAAGCTTGAAGAATCCATTTAATTACAATTAAATCAAAGGCGTTACAATGGGGGTACAAGCGAAATTCAGAAGATAGTTATTAATGACAACGGATGCTCTAGTAGAATGGATGCATCCATGCTTTTATCTATATAGCAAATAGGTACTGTTCCAATTTAGAATGAATTTCACTGAAAGTCTTTGTCCTAAACCATTTGTGTAGTTCTCCAGGGAATAAATTATTATTTAAAAAGTAGATAACTCCTATAGCTGTCATCTATATCAAAACACATATCGAGTTCTAAAGTTGTAAAGAAAAATAAACTCTTTCCGGCACAAGAAAAATAATACCTTCTTCTCAAGGTATAAGAACGACTCTGACTATTTCACAGGGAATTAAGTGTTTTTAAACGGAACTAAAAAGTCATTTCAAGCACACGCACGAAGAACGCGTGGTTATTTCATCCTCTAACAATCGCAGTACACGATGTAATCACATATGCTTAGAAAAATGACCTTGGCCACAACCAATCGTTCACGCCGTTTGTTTATCCAGTCGGCAATCTAAAATAATGCTTCCGCAAGCTGAGAGTCATATTTACGTTCTAAATAAACATGATGTTTCTTTCAAAAATATCAGACCCTGTCAACATAATCATCATCATAATAAAATATAATTATACAAAAATGGAATAAAAAGAATTCAAACTTTAACACACAAGTAATTAAACTACATGGTCGTAACACTTTCCCCCATAAAAAAAGAAAGATTTATGTAATAAAGCCCTCTTTTTTACAAGATGTAAATTATACATGAGGTAAAAAAAACTACATAAGAAACACTCTTATGAATTATACAAAGGTGTATATGAAAATAATATTTCTATACACGGGAAAGTGCATCTGCAATTAAATTGTCTTTTCCTTTGATCTGCCGATGTCAAGATTGTATTCTTGCAAAAATAAACTCCAACTTCAGAGTCTTTCACTTTTAGTTTTCATAATGTTGATGAAAGTAAGGGGGTTGTGATCACTAAACACACCAACCGGAGAAGGAGCTGAGCTGATGTAAACTTCAAAATGCTGTAATGCCAGCATTAAAGCCAACCATTCCTTCTCAATTGTTCAGTAGTTTCTTTGGTGCTTATTTAATTTCTTACAGAAATAGCACACAGGATGTTCTACACCATTTCTATCATCTTGAATCAATACTGCTCCAACCCCAACATCACTTGCATCCACATAGAGTTTCAATGGTTGACTAAAATTTGGAGCTGTTAGAACTGGTGCACTTTTAAGTATGGCCTTTAACCTGTCAAAAGCCTCTTGACATTTTTCAGTCCAAAGAAACTTGTTTATTCTTTCTAAACAAGTTTGTCAGAGGTTCAACAATATTAGAGAAACTAGAACAAAATTTGAGATAGTATCTGGCCATACCCAAATATCGCACCAGCTGCTTTTTACTGACAGGCACAGGAAATTCAGAGATAGCCTTGACCTTAGCATCTATAGGTTTAACTTGACCATGTCCTACAACATGTCCTAGACAAGTAACACAAGCATGGCCAAACTCACTTTTACATAAATTAGTAGTCAAATTTGCATCAGTGAGTCTGATAAAGAATTTCCGAATCGTGGCTAGATCTTCTTTCCAGGTGTTGTTGTAGATGATGACATCATCAATATAAGCATCACAATTGTCTAGACCAGAGGTAATCATATTCATAAGGCGTTGAAAAGTACTTGGAGAAACCCTTCATCCCAAATGGCATTATTTTATATTGGTAGAGTCCATCTGGAGTCACAAATGCCGAAATTTCTTTTGCCCTTTCCGTTAGTGGAATTTGCCAAAATCCTTTCAGAAGGTCAAATTTGGTGACGTTTTGGCATTTCCAATTTTGTCGATACAGTCATCGATTCTTGGTAATGGAAATTAATCTGGTTTTGTCACACTGTTCACCTTCCTATAATCAGTACACATTCGGAAAGTTTTATCCGGTTTCGGAACAAATATACACGGTGAACTCCAATCACTCTTATTGGGCTCTATAAAATCATTCTCCAGCAAATGCTGAATCTCCATTTTCAAGTATTCCTGTTTGAGAGGGTTCATCCTGTATGGGTGTTGTTTTATGGGTTTTGAATCTACAATTTCAACGTCATGAAAAATTTTGTTTGTCCTTCTAGGTACATCTGGACACAAGTGCTCATATTCAGACAATAACTGTTCAAGTTCACTTTGTTGTTGTAAATGAGAAAGTTTCTGGTCTAGATTTTCCATAATTTCCGAATTCCGAAGATTTGTTGTTCCAAGATCAGTAGAATCCGACTGAATTCCTTCACTCAAATCCTCAGTTGGTGGGACAGGTACAACTAAATTAATTGCATAATTTACCTGGCTATCTCTTTCAATATAGTAGTACTCCATTAATTTATTAGACCAGAGTACAAATATTATAATTTACATCATTCATTTTCTTCTTTACTTTGAAAGGGCCATAAAATCGTCTTTGAAGAAAATTCTGAAGAATGAGCAAGAGAGAATGAACTCTATTACAGGACTCAAAAATTCTCTCAAGTAAAGTTCGGTGAAACCATAGTTTCACTTTTAACTTGAACTCCTGCATGCCAAATTCAAGCGTAACAAGCTGGAAAATTCCAGACATGAAATTTGACCTTTGACCAGATTGAACAGATTTTAGAAGGCCAAATTGAGTAATATTTCTCAAAGGAATTGCGTCTGGAAAACTTGTTGATGCACACTTGATGGTCAACAACTTTTGGTTGCCTGACTTGGTCTTAGGTAAGGGACCAACACAATCTACCATAATTCTACTGAATGGTTCGTCAAATGCACGAATAGGTTCTAGATGAGCCTTAGGTATCTTTTGATTGGGTTTCCTACCATCTGGTAAGTATGACAAGATCTACAAAATTTACAAACATCACTTTTGATTTTTGGCCAATAAAAGTGAGTCAAGATCTTGTGATACGTTTTATTTATCCCTAAATGACCAGCCAGAGGAGTTTCATGGGCCAAACTACGTATTTCCGGTCTGTACGATTTTGGAACCACACTCTGATAGTTCACTGACCATTCGTCACTAGCAGGTACCTCGGGAGGTCTCCATTTTCTCATAAGAATTCCATTTTTAATAAAATAACAGACAGGTACTTCAGTAGCTTCAGTTTCACTAATGGCCCTCTGAAACAAACAGGAGATCTCAGGATCTTTTTCCTGCTCGACGACAAGTGATTGTCGTTTGTCACCCTGATTAGGTAAAAGAGAATGAGTATTCAAAAGAGGGTCACTATGATCAATACCTTTTGATTGATCCAAATTAGAAGTAAAAGTGACCTCATCAAAAGCCTGACCAATACATGTGTCAGCTAAGGAATACATTTCTTATCAAAATCATTCTCAAGAGCTTTCATTGCCATAGCTCTGGTAACTGCACAAGCTCGGTTTAAATCAGGGATTTCTTTTTCAATAGGATCAACTTTCTGATCCAAAGAAGGCTTGTCAGTTACAAGTGGATTAACCACAACCTTGTCTTCAGCTAGGTAGTTGCCTAGCAACAAATGAATGCCCTCAACGGGTAAATTATGCACTATTCCGGCTGTCACAGGTCCTGAAACTAAGTATGATGACAAATTTACAGAATGGAGAGGAACAGTAACAAAGTCGCACTCTGCTCCCTGAATGAGAACACTCTCATTAGAACACGACTTCTCAGCAGAAGGCAAAATACCTGAAACTAAAAGACTCTGAAATGCTCCTGTATCCCTTAAAATTTTAATAGGGATAGGATTGGCCAAATCACCCAAGAGTGATATAAAACCCTTCGACACGAACGGTTCAAAATTCTCCATAATAAAATCAGACTGGGGTTTATTAGACCCAACAAATGTGTTGTTTTCAATACATGACCGGGACCTTGACCTCTTAGAAATAAGAGCATTTGGTATAGGACTTTCTTGAATCTGATGCCTATATTTTAATTTGAAGCAAACAGAAATGACGTGTCCTTTTTTCTTGCAATAGGTACACGTAGGAATAGACAAGGATTTTGAATCAAGTCTATCAGAAGCTTGATTTTTAGAAGTTGTGCCAGACTGAGTCTGAGAAGGAGTCGTATTAGGCTGAAATACTCTTCTACCAGTAGACTGCTGATTGAAAGATTTGTTTACCACCGGAACTTTATGAGTTAAGGAATACTTATCAGCAGCAA
>JAECUM010061134.1:0-13574 GCA_016617855.1 Megalonaias nervosa
AAATGTCTTCCCCAACACGCCGAGACTGCCAACCCTGGCTGGGCAGATATAGAACCCGCCACCCTGGGATTCTTGGATTACGAGTCCGATGCCGTGCCATCTGCGCTCATACAAACACAAACACGCGCGCGCACACACACATACATTTATGTGTGAAATGCTTACAACGTTGATTTTTTTAAATATGTGTGGATAGATCGGAGAAGGATTCGGAAAAGAGAAAGCAGAACGAGTTTGTTAAAACAAAACAAAAAAAACAAAACAAAAACAAAAAAAAAAAACAAAAACAAAACAAAAAAAAAACAATTTGCAATATGCATTGGTTGTAAGGAAATCCCAAACAATTGGCATTCAGTAAAGATGAATGAGTAAATTCAGTGAGGAAACTTTCTTTATCAGCGGTCTGTCTTCTGTCTTCTATCTTCTTCAGATTCAATTGCCACATACTTACCTTGTCTATTATGACCCGTCGGTTAAGATACAGACGGGTTATATATATATATATATATATATATATATATATATATATATATATATATGTGTGTGTGTGTGTGTGTGTGTGTGTGTGTGTGTGTGTGTGTGTGTTGTAACCCGTCTGTTAAGATGCAGACGGGTTATGTGTGTGTGTGTTGTAACCCGTCTGTTAAGATACACGTCCAACTTTATAATGGACACAGTTATTGTCACTAGTTCAACTAAGCATCTGTATTCCTTAGATTCATATGAACCAAGATGCAATACGATTTTTAAAAATATTTTTGTAATAATTTTGCTCTTTGGCTAAATTTTGCTGTAAGCGGTTTGATAAATACAACTGTTAGTAATGTTACTCGCTGTAAGTTATGTAATGGAAACAACTTCTAATCAGTACCAGCTATAGCAAGTTTCCGTCACGACCTTTTTGTGTTTGTTTGTTTGCTTTTTGTCATTGACCATTATTCGATTTAATACATTACCTATGAAGACTTGTCCAAGCGGCACCATTAACAAATTCAAAAACACATTAAACAATCGGGACATTCATGTTCCCAGACCCATTTATTGTGGCAGAAGGAAATTTCAAATTCTTCGTGTTCGACTATGGACAAATTGCAGTTCTCTTAATCATCATTTATTTACAAAGGCTATAATTGGATCAACTCTTTGTAGACGTGGACATGACTGTAAATAACATGTCTTTCTCTCTTGCATTTATGACAAAGAACTTCGCAACATCGAATGGAACTGTTCCAGTCACTCACACCGTACAGCAATTTAATTTTAAATACACTCCTGTTTGGTGATACAAAGCTTCCATATGAATTAAGCATTCTTAATTTTATTGCCGTTCATAATTTATTGAATAGTCAAAAAGATTTTTTTTTTTTTTTTTTTAAGTGCATGCATTACAAATACGCATGGACAACGGGTTATAAAACTAGAAAACAGCAATTCCTTTTTTCAAATGAGTATCAACCACTTCTGTTATGACCTGTACCATAACAGATGAGTATAAGGGTAAATTAGATATATTTCGATATACAAAAGAAACAAAATCCATTCATACTCACTGCTGAACGAAGACAGCATTTAGAAAATACTGTTGTATAAAGACGGCTGTTAGAAACCACTGTTGTGCGAAGATAGTCAAAACTTTCCGAAAATATACAGATTAAACTGAAAGAAGAAATGTGGACTGATACTGATAAAATAGAAAAGGAAATAAGCAATGGAAATACGTACTTGAATAAGTACATTCGAAAGTAGACGAAGCTTTCAATAAGGTATGCTGCCCTTATAAAGGTGTGTTTTTGTTATAAAGGCGTTTCCTTTATAAACGTGTGTTTTTGCTATAAAGGCGTTTCCTCTATAAAGGTGTGTTTTTGTTATATAGCTACAAATTAAGAATAAATTGTTCAGAGATAATTTATCCCGCATTAAGAAACATTGTTGAAAGGATATAAAGATCATGTTGTAGTTGCTGCCTCAAAAATAAAGTAGATTTCGAACATTATGACAGAAAGGCAGAAAAAAATGAAGGAATGATCATTGCTAAAACCGATGATTGGGAGAAGTAAATATATTGCAAATTGAGCAAAGCAAAGTTACAATTTTAAGGTTTGGGATAGTTCAGACTATGGAACATTTGGAAAATAATCACATGTTCAACTTAGGAAAATTTTAAGAAATGACAAGAAGTATACCTTCTATAGGGGAAAAGGCTACAAATATTATTAAAAAATATAGATGCTTAATGATTAGCGTCACAATTACAACTAGACTATATTTAACTATTCCTCTATCGATAGCAACTTCGGTAAAGGTTTAGAAAGAGGCAGGACAAAAAACAAATACTGGTGGCGGAGGTTCTAGGGTGTAAAGCGTAGCAGAGAGACATTTGTGGAGAAGTCAAACAGGCCATAAGTAATATTGCCAACTACTTGTGTTAGCTGTCCAAACAGGCAACATGCTGTCGCTTGAAGTGTAAGATGAGCTGCGTTTCAAGCACATCTAGAAATTTTTTGTATTATTGACATGTGCAACCTACGGCTCGCGACCTGGTTTTATCCGGTTATAGTTACGTCATACGGGTACGTTTAAAATATCCCAATCTGACTCGCGTCCAGGAGGAAGTTGCACGTGTCTGTTTAATTTACTGCTTTTGCAGATTGTTTTGTTGTTTGGAATTTAACTCCATTTCGCAGCACATGATAGGCTGTACATGGCGGAAAGTACAACTGGCTGAGGAAGACCCCGGTAAGAACCGCCATCTCACGGGACGCTGCTGGCAGCTTTCTCACATAACCACATTGGACTAGCCCGAGACTCAAGTCCACACGGAAAGAGGTACGATGGCCACTAGGAAACCCGCGTCCCTCGCTCATGCAAGTATGTTTGCTTTAGCATTGGTTGGGTTGCTCTCTGTAGTTTTGATAGACACCGCAGCAAAAAGGACAATTATTTATGTTGTTGTTGTGGGGCTTAACGCCATTTTTCAGCACACGATAGGCTATACATGGCGGCCAGTGTTAATGGTGGAGGAAGAAACCGGGAAATCCGCGGAAAGAACCACCGACCCACGAGAAGCTACTGGCAAGCTTTCTTACATATCCACATTCGCCGAATCTTAGACTCGAACCCACGCAGACAGAGGTGAGATGGCAGTGATCCGTAAGGGAGAGCGCTTTAGACCACTCGGCCACTCGGGGCCCCCGACAATTATTAAAAAAAAATAATTAGTCCCAAAATGGAAATAAGACAAACTCATACAACCATTAATATCAATATAAATGAGTCTCTGTTTATTTCATCATCTTTGTAATTTATGTCATTTATAGTTTCGACTTCAAAACTGTCACCAAATTCTTTAGAAGCCAGAGTAAGAAGGAAAGTTATTATTGTTGTAGGGTTTAACGCCATTTTTCAGCGCAAGATAGGCGATACATGGCGGCCAGTATAAGTGGTGGATGAAGAACCATGGAAAACCCCGGGAAGAATAGAATCACCGACCCACGAGAAGCTACTGGCAAGCTTTCTCACGTACCCACGTTAGCCGAGCCTGAGACTCGAACTCGCGCAAACAGAGGTGAGATGGCAGTGATCCGGAACGGTGAGAGCTTTAGACCACTCGGCCACTCGGGGCCCAAGGAGAGATTGTAATATGATGAAGGAGTAAGACACAAGTATTTCCTACTGGCGAATGTATCACTACAAGTTTTCCCTTGGTTCTCCTTGCATTCTACAATCGCATGATCTCTCAATGTAAGTATTGCACATTCCACTAGGTTGCATAACAATATTTCACTTTTTTAATCTCACAAAGAATTCGCAGAATCACCAAGAGAAATCTCATAAATGAATAATGCGTCCATTTTCTTTAAAATCAATTCGCATCGCGCTCTTAATGACAAAAGGGTATTTTCAAAGGAATCTGTGGGGAAAAGTCTTAAAATTACTGGATACGTCTGTCACAAGACTGACACTTGTATCACAAATGTCAGCGACATATTACACAGGTTGTGTATAGGCCCGTCTTCCTCACCCCACCGCCTCGTTACTCAGGAGACACGCCCCCATTAAGTGAGAAATATGCCGCTTATATTTACGATACAGTGTTTCATGTCATCACGTAACCATTACTTCTTTCATACACCTTCAATATATTGCATCTGATCATATAAATTTATATTTGCAGTCATCTTATCGATAGTACACAACTATTCCCAAACTAGGTCACTGTAATCTAAATTTTGCTCTTGAATGACGTTTCCATTTTCAGTCATTTCTTTGTCACTGTCTGTATTTTTAACCCCATTACATATAGACTAGTGTACTGTATATTTATATTGTGTGTTGAAATTTTGTCCATGATTGTAGATTTTACTTTGGGCTAATGTTCATTTGCGGAAAATATGTTTACATAGCTAACTTTTGTCCATATTTGTAAGTTGTAAATAAGATGTTAATATATATTTTTTAATTCAGAATATTCTAGAAAAAAATGATTGAATTTTCAACTTAGAAATGACTTGCATATAAGGAATTCCAGAACATTCTCTTGTTTATGTCTGTATAAACAGAGGCTTTCTAAACAAGTATTGATTCCTGTCTCATTGTTTTATGATCAGTGTGTAGAATTATTCGTTCATGTAAAATTCGAGAGGAATTATTTAAATCATTCATTGGAATTACCAAAGTGCTTGTGAGAGGAACGATTCACATATTAATTGGAATTTCTAAAGTGTTCATTCACTACTGGGATTTATACACACTGCTAAATTGGATTATTGAGAAATCATTCAAAGAAACACTGGATAACATCAATGTGGCACATCAGGACACTCAGGACTACTGAAATTCATTCCGAGCGTTTTATACTTTTGGACTGTGATAGGACAGTTAAGATTATTTGTGATTTAAGTGACAATACTGTAAGCATTTGTTAAATTTTCACTTTGTAACTCAGAAAAATAAATTATTTGTTAATTTTACTTAAATTGTTGGTTTAACTTTCTTTCTGTTACTTATTTTGAGACCTTGAGTCGTAGTTGTAGTCAAACGCTGGTTTAACACTATACTGAGAAAAGTGTTTGTTGGTGCGTATTGTCGGCTGCTACAAGTGTGTATATGTATGTGTGTGTGTGTGTGTGTGTGTGTGTGTATATATATATATATATATATATATATATATATATATATATATATTCCTTTTGCAGCTTTCGGTTCATCGTCATGGATGCCCATCAGGAAGGTATTTTATAGGGTCAATGTAGTTTTGTAACAAAGCAATTGTACGTCATTGTTCTATAAATGACATCATCCTTGATAGGGCGAGATATAAACAGCATCTTTCATCAACATAAGGTACCTATATACTCAAAAACATGTGCAATACTGCTATAACTCCGAGATCCAAGAAAATACAAGAAACAAACTTTAACGGCAAAATCAGTCATAAAGCAATCCCTCCATCCTGTTGTCAAATCGTCCGCTTTACAGAAATCCACTCCACACAGGCTTTATTCATTGTGTGTGAAAGTGTATTAATGTATTTATACAATGTATAAGGTATTCCATAACATTAAAATAAAGATTTAAAAAATTCACTCAATTTAGGCTTTTACAAGTCATCAGAAAGTATCAATGCATGGATACGAGTATAAAGCATCTCCGTTTTAACTTTTGTTGAATCGGATATAATTAGTCACAGCTTTTAAGATCTAGTTGTTCGGTGCGTTATCGTCTCATGCCACGAGCGATAGTCCGCTACGCTCGTTTATTATCTGTGGCCGCCTGTGCTGAGATTTCTTCCTCTTTTTCCACGATTACCTGTAAAGAAAAACGCGTCACCAACAACAAAATTCAACAAAATTTAACACTCTCCTACACATAGACGAAAGTACCCGTTTTATCGATCGATAACTGACTGTACTTGGGAGAGAAAATTTGATTGGCTCTTAAAAAACATTTATATTTAACTTAATATTTTGATCGTTTCCGAATTCTTTCCGGTAACTTTCCATATTTGGATATGTGGTCCAATACATCAGCCCCCCCCCCCTTTTTTATACTGACTGATGATTTATCGATTTATTGTATGTGCAATGCGGATTACCGTAGTAACTACAGGTGTATAATAGCATTTCATTGATTAAAAGGAATTTAATGGTTACTTCCCTTCGATTGTTTTATGGCAGTGGTACGAAGGGTACTTCCATTGCCGTAACAGAAATAGTAGCTACAACAACAGCATCAACAAAAACAATTATAGTGCGATACAAGGAGGTGCTTTCAGATTTCTATTAACGATCAGGTCAACGCCTTCTATCCTCCATGGCGTTGCCCCAGCGGCACATGCAAGAAAATCCCGGAGCCGAATCTCGCTTCCCGAACTTGAGGCTGTCTAGAGCATCAGTGACCGTTACTCGTTTCTACCGCATGCAAATTAATTGCTTACCTCGTATTTGTTCGCGGAGTTGTTTAAAGTTTTTCATTTCGGTCAGCACCGACTCGAACTCGGCCTTGCTAATTGTTTTATATTCAGTAACCACCGATAACGACTTACTAATTGAATTGAGACTACTTTGAGCTGCTGAAGAATTTCCAAATAGACAGGTGCTCGGTGATGCAGTCGTAACGAACTTTTTTTGTCAGCGCCAGCAGTTACACAATCTGTTATATAGATATAGCTCCGAAAAAAATTCCGATTGGCGTACAACTAATGGTCGCTATGGTCGCGATTCCAGCCACGACAACGCCAACGGTTGCTGCCGCGGAGAGTCCATATCCGTATAATGTATCCGCAACAAAACACACACGTTTGTATTTCGAGCGAAAAACTTGGGGGGTGGAGTGGGGTGGCGATTTCATCCCGTAGCTGTTGTTCCGCTTCGAATATTATTATATCGCGTCGATAGCTTTGAGGGTTTTGCACAATTCTTTTATTAATAATGCGACTACGATATATAATTGCTCAACAGGCTGGTCTTGCCCAGCTACAGCATGCACACGCACTTCCAACCAAATAGTTTCTTTATGGGCGCAACTGTAATGGAACTATAGAAAATATCTTTCCGGGAAATATTTTTGTCTCCAGTGATTGTTTGCATGATTTTAGGTTTACCTAGAACTACATAAATTATGCCCCTGCTTGGTGTCGTCAACGATCGTGCTTGTTTTGTTTCTTTTTGGTTTTTTTTTGTTTATTTTTTTTTGTTTTTTTGCATGGAGAAGTGCTTTTCTGGCAGAAACTGAGGATTACCATCAAATAATTTTTCCTGCTCAAATAGAATTATTGGCCAAATCACTGACCAGTATTAAGTATTACACCAACTAGCATATGACCGTCCCTTTAACATTGACATCCGATGATTTCAGACACCTTGCACTGCTTATATTTTGACCCCATATTGTCGGTGTCTTTTGCATGTGAATTGTTTCGTCATAGAGCTCATCACACTGCGTCTGTCGCTCATACACGGCACGTTTTAGAAATTTCTGATGCCTGCGTATAAATGCCGTTGGTGTTTCCATATATTATATGCTGAAGGCATCTAACTAATTTGTTCTAGACGTGCTTTTGGAGATCTTTGCTGTCTTTGTTGTCTTCGTTGAATATTTCACTGCTTTCATTGAGCGTGTCACTTGTCTTCCAGGTTATCAGTGTTCACACGCACCGGCGACTCAATTAACGTCTGCAACTTCACGAGTCTTCTAACGCAATCCCTGCCTATTAGATTTTTCATAGTGCTCCAGATGCATGTTTGAAAAATCATATAACGTGTGTATACCTCTTTTACATACAGATTTGATGCATTCAAACAAAACAGCAATTTGACCTTGACGGCAGAAATACAACATTGCGTGGGCAATTTAATTCTCGCATCATCTACGCTCATGAATTCTCCGACGATATTGTACGTGTGAAACGGTGGTTCTTTCGGCATTATATTATACTCGATGTAATTATTTAACATAATATTCTCACACGAAAGGAAACAATCTCCTCACTGATTGTCCTTATCGACAGTATTTCTTCGAGAGTTTTTGGCACGCTGCTATCTTGAGCCGTTGCACACTAACTTTTTTACAGTCAACATACGTGTCTGGTCAGTGTTGATTACGGTGGTGTGAATTTAGAACTCCAGATGAGCCACTGGGGTGCCAGACGACATAGTAGAAGACTCCGACGTTGTTTCAGAACCGACAAGTTCTCAAAGAATTAAACGTGGCTGATAGGCAATATAATTGACACCGACTGTACATCGCCAGATTTGACTTTGATTTTCGTCTGCAAATGAACCCGAGTTCGATGTTTCCTCAGTTATTAGATATGATTTTCCGCGAGCTTGATTTGAACCTGGAATGTTTCCATCAAACATATGAGAAGCTACCCGATTAGCCCACACAGATATTTAGCATGTGGATAAAAAGAACTCGTATTCAAACTTAACAGTGCTGGCCAAACACGTAATGTACCCCACCCCTTATGTTGATATAAAAACGAATCCATTTTAGTATTTTCATTCATCGCCTGTTATTTTTGAGTGCTACAATTGGTACTTTGAGTGCAAAGACCCTCTCCAAAATAATTATGGAAATAATATACGTGCTCACCTGTGCACTCATAGTCACAGGTGAGAATGAGAATTTTGTATCTCAAATTATTAAATCTGGCATGTACACTAACAATAATTTGAGTCATTTTACATCAGTTCTGGCTACGTTAGTTTTGCTGACAACCTGATCTGAGACATTTTTATTCTTCCTTGAGAATCAGGCACGCAGAACCATAGAATTTATCAGATTACTTTGTTCCATACAACAGCACTAATTAAAGCTAATGCAGCTGCAAGGCAGACCAGCGAGATGCTACCATGGGGGTTATCTCATGGGTGAACAGAGCGAGTGACTTTCCCAGAACCGTGCGGTCACCTCAAGAATTCACTCACGTGTCGCGGAGTAAAATCATGGAGGATATAAAGCGTTTAACCTGATTGGTAACAGATATCTCAAATCCCTCTTACTACACTAATACAAACAACAGCTTCTCGGATGCTGATAAAGACAAGTCTCAATCACTTGTGACTGTTGGATAGGTTAGTTTGATATGAGAGTAGTTATCGACTTTCTTTCTGCTTTGGATAGTGGAAAGATTACAGTCCTCACCCTTCTTGACTTGTCTGAGGCATTTTGACACATTAGACCTCGATATATTACTTCAGCGTCTCCAGCATGTGTTAAGTATTCACGACACAGTCATACTAAGGTCCAAGTCCTACTTAGTCAACAGGACACAAATTGTGTCCATAAATAGAAAACAGTCTAGCCTAGTTGATCTATGTTTTGGTGTTCCACAAGGATCTGTTCGCGGCCCCGCTCTCTTCATTCTATACACTCACTTTCAAGTGTCGTAGCTCGACATCTGGTGTCTCACCAATTGTACGCTGACGACACTCAAATATAAAAATCTAGCTTTCCAAATGAAGTTGAGGCTACCATCCATGGCGTAGAGAGGTACATTTCCGATGTGAAATCATGGATGACGTGTAACAAGCTGAAGATGAATGATGATAAAACTGAAGCCATCCTGGTCACCACGCAAAGGCTTTTTCAAACGCATCATTTACCTCAAACAATGAGTATCAGCAATACCAACATTATATTTACACAGTCTGGCGGCATATCTGGAGCTGAGACACATCAGCTCCATTCACAGTTTTCTTTCGGTTGTTGCCACTAAACATCTTGGGTATTTATTAGTACTTTGAAGACTGAATTATGTAATTCACTTCTGTTTGGTTCGTCTCAGTATCTACTACAGAAACTTCAAAAAGTTTAAAACACGACTGCTCGGATCATTCTTAGAATACGAAGAATTGAGCACCCCACGCACCGTTTTGTAACCTTTTTTGGTTACCGGTTCAATCCAGAATCAAGCACAAAATCTGTTCACTTTTCTACATTTCGTTGACTGGCGCCAGTCCAATATTCCTGTCTGACTTCACTCATGTGTATACCCCATCGATAAACATACGCTCCTCTTCCGACACTCGTATTCTCGTTATTCCCACTGCCTAATCGAAGTCATACGGACAAGGTTCGTTTGGCTGCCAGGACCCAGCTAGGTGGAACAAATTGGCCATTGATCTTTGGCACAAGGACACTGTGATCTCATTCAAGAGTGCTCTTAAATTCACATACTTCGACTACAAGAACAGACATAATGATTTAATAATGATTACTTTCTTAATTATTGCCAGCATATTTTTGTTTTGTAAATTTCATGTTGTTTGTTATTGTAATATTGTTGTTGTATATGTTTTTATGTGTTATCTGATACTGTAAAGCACTTGGAGCTTTTAAAGATTAGGTGCTATACTAAGTCCACATTATTATTATTATTATTATTATTATTATTATTATACACACAAGTCGCAAGCACTTGGGAATGTTAGATAGGTTTGTTACAATAGAGTTTAAAAACTACTCTTGATTCGAAGAAAATCCGCCAGTTCGAGTTTTTAGTTCACAAAACAGCTGATTCACTCCACAAACGAATTGGAATAGATTAGGAATCACTTTACGAAATTTGTCTCTTCTGAAAGAGATATGTTTAAATATTTATATTTTTTAACAGCATATGTTTCTAATGTCATAAGAACCCCGTAGAAGATGAGTATTGCGACGCCTAAAACACGTACAGATACTTGTTTGTGTTTTCCTACCCCACCCCTTTTTTCCTTCGAAAAATAACAACAACAACAACAACAACAACAAGATGAAAAACAAAAATTCCTATATAACATATATGTATCAAAGAGAGAAGTTCTGCTTGGTATAACAGATGAAAATATAATCTTACGACTTGATTAACTTATTTATATTACAGTTTAAATTATACATTTATAATTTCAGATTTAATAATGAATTACCAAATATGGCTCATTTTAGGAAAGAACTAAAATTACACTTTCTGTCAGAAAAGTGTTCTGTATACACAAACTGCACATGGGGAAATTTTGAATATTAAATTATGGATAGTTACCATGACGTCCATAATAAGGTATGTGTCAATACACGCATGCAGTGCAAGTTCAGTATACGCGTCTACAAACAATGCAAATCCGGGTCGGCCCACGTTTTAGACTAGTCCCCTGACTGCACCGTATTAATTAGTATGTCTGTAAATACCAGTATATGTAGAAGTAAACGCATGCTAGTATGTATACTCAGTGTATTCAGTGTATATTATGTTTGTGTGTATATATATATATATATATATATATATATATATATATATATATATATATATATATATATATAATGTAATAAATTTTGGAGATGCGCATTTGGTTATAGAGCCGCTTTTAAGGAATTCTTAGATTTGCGTGATTTTACTTGTTTGATTATTGGAATTCGGTGTAATGGAAATATTCCGTAGCCCGAAATAATTAGCCAATTATTAGGAGCAAACGTCACGGAGAGAAAGTGTTAGTGAGTTTCCATGATGCCATGGTCAGTGAGTAGCGAATTAGACCCAAACCGCATGACTGTCCCTCTCATAATGTAGTCCTTAATAAAATCTAGTAGTGTACCTTGGTGTTGTGACTGCATTGGCAGTATTTACGGTAGGAAACCGGTAAATTACACAATGGAATAAAATGAGAAGGGACTCTGCAGATACCGTTTATGTCGCCATGGTGGCAAATGTGATGTAGTTGTATTGGCGTAATGTGCCTTGGAACCATGGATTGACTGGCCTATGGTGGCGTAGTTAAAACAGTTCCCTGTGGTAGGGGATATTTGTAGAGTTTCTACGGCGTGAACTGCTGACGGTACGGAAAGTTGATGAAGAGAAACTATGCAGATGTGCGGTTGATAGATATTTGGTAAGTTGTGAATAATGTGGTCTTGCATTGGTTAGAGTAAAATTTATGTATAGAATGGACACGTCGGGTTTTCTAACTTACAACTGAAGTTGTATAGAAGTCTTTGGAAATCTGGGGTAAACTTATAACTTCTAGCGGGAATCGCGCCAGGGTTTGACACCCCTCGGTCAAGCAAAGACCCCTGGCTTGTAACAAGAAAATTTCTGGTGGCAGACGATTGGGATAGTTGAATAGTTCTGTCAGTGTGTTGTAAGTGATTTGGTTTTATTATGTTTAATACAGACTATTCCTTCGCAGTTTGGAAAGAAACACGTGTCTTATAAAATTAAAAAAAATACGTAAAGAAATTAATATGATTAATGTTGGAGCGCCTTTAACATTTCTTTTATTTCGGTTTCGCGACAATAAGTCTGCGAAAGTAGATAGTTTTACTCGCCCTTGCGAAATATCCTTAATTTGAGTACAGATGTTCAGTCAAGACTGAATAATTTATCTAGGATATGATATAACGGTGAGATAGAAAGAGTGTGTACAGAAGGCGCCGAGGTAGAATAGAGTTTTATTTTTCATCAGCGGGGTGTTACATTCTCGACACGTGGTAAAGGAAGCTGGCCGAGATGATTGATTTTTGTCCAAACAACTTAGCTAGAATGAATTAAAATGATCGGGAATGTGGGCCATGAAATCCTTTGTATACCACGTTTATGAATTTGGCTGTATAATTCTTAATGAACGGAAGAAGAACCGCTTAAGAGAATGCGTATTTGACAGAATTCCACCCCCACCCCGGTTCTGTTGTGTAAAGTTCATGGGCGCTATTTTGACTTTCATTCAAACCCCATAACAGATTTGGTAATAATAATAATAACAACAATAACAACAATAATAATAACAACAATAACACAAACGTAATTCCAACATTTATTTGCACTTGATTGGAAACATTATTTGAATTGAGATTGATAGGCAGAGAAAACTTATGGACATAGTGATGTTCAGTTCCTTGAGACCTCGACTCCGTGCGAGGACGATAAATTTGATGGAAATGCATGCATTCTCGGTGCATTGCATAAATTTGTTAGGTGCGTGACTAACAGGAAGAAGCGAAACACTGATCCAATTCGAGAAACATACAAAAGTTTAGTTTCGCTGCTGTGTATTGATACGGATTTGATAAAAACGCCATTAACAGCAAGGCGTTCAGTATGGAAACATGAAAATTTGATATCAGGCACATTTGCCTAGCTGGCAGAAGCGGCGATATAAATTTTCATGGGTGGGTAATAATCGTTTCCCCGTGATTATTAATTTTGGTTGGGCATAGGACAAATCGTCAAACGGGTTGAATTACAAAAGCCGCACAGTTAACATCCAATTAATCTGTGCCCAATGGCTGTGTAAATATAGTTGATTCTAGTAAATTAATTATATTAAGACAGAGTCTATTTTTTTTTTTATGTTCTTATGGATAAGTTGTATGGTTTGATCGTGTGCAATGTTAGACAAGAACAGTTGTTTTAGAAGTTGTTTGCTGCTTGAATCCAGAGTCTGGTAAATTAGATCTATTTGTTTGGTTTGTGCTGTGAGTGAAGCAGACAAAAATTGAGAAGGGAAGGTGGTGGTGTTATGTATGATTGGTTGGATATTAGTGGACTTTTTTTTTTTGTCCCTGTAGATTTAGTACTTGTTGTGAAAAGTTAAGTG
>JAECUM010061137.1:0-34120 GCA_016617855.1 Megalonaias nervosa
GCATAAATTTAACAAGAAGAACAGAAGCTTTATTTATCTATATTAATATATAGTGGAATATTCTGTATAAAGATAAACTCTAAATAAATCAAACAGAAGCATTAATATACTCAGACCAATTATGTAGATGATTTTTTACCATATAAAGTCTGTTTTCACATTTTTAATGTTAGTAACTATTAATTTCCAATGAAATAAAGTGAACTATTTCAATGGATAAACCTAGGTGAACTATAAACAAGACTGGCCCTGAAATCTTGCAATTTAGACATCCTGTTTACAACTAACAATTATGGAGAAAAATTAAAATTCTTTTTGACAACTTACAATTATGGACAAAGGTTAATCATACTGGTCAAATTAAATATGCATAACAATTTAGGTGTGCGTTAGGTTTGTGTTTGTAAGCTTTTGGCCCAGGTAAAATTAAAATTTAAAGTACAAGTTGCAGTCAGGAAGAAATATAGTTTAACACCGCTGATGCATGTTTTATTAAAGTGGTCTTATGTTAAAAACCTGTGATTATTCTGATCGATTTCCAATATCAATATGTTTATACTACAATTAATAATATGCATACACAATTTACTTCTAATGTAAAACATTCAAAAGATAATTTGTTCAGCAATTTATCAATTAATGAAATATTAAACTTGTTGCTTCTGAAAATCAGGTGGTTGTAATTCGTGCATTTTTAAATAGATCATCTTTACCATTGAATCAAAGAAGTCATGATAGCAATATACAGATCAATATATAAATTTATCTTCATTCACAATTTTAACACAATATATACATTATCATTTAGCCATATTTATAAGACCATTTGTCATATTTCCAAGATATTTAGACAAATTACCATGTTGTCATATTTGTTAGAGTAACACGCAAATTACCATCTTGACATAGTTCGTAACATCAATGGACAATTTACCATCTATATTTTGTAACATCTATAGACAAATTATCCAATATACATTTTAACATCTATAGATCAATTACCATCTAGTAACAGAGTCTGTCAACTTAAAGAAAAAGACATACATTGCCACTATTAAAAATGAAATTTCAACTATACTCCATAATCCTGTATAAAAGTTCCTAGCAGGCTAATTTTCATATTTTCTAAAATACTGCTTTATTTTGTGCATAAGGGTAAAGATCATATGTAATCTTACCATAGATTTTACACAAATGGAAGTTTACAGTGGTCAGAAAATGGACATTTCTTTGAATAAAGTTATTATTTGTTGACACATGGTCTAACATTGCATCCACTTAAAGCATCACCAGTGGTTCTCCACGTGGAAAGAAAGAAAATCAAATAAATGGCTAAATCATGCAATTGTAATAAAGGTAACAAGCTTGGCCCTTGATATGATAAACACAGTGTTGCATCTAGATTTGCTAATGAGTGCATCATATGGTCCAAGACTTTTAAAAACGTGATCAAATCTTTTTGTTTGCATAGTAGAATCAGGTAAATTTGTAAGTATTAAATTCTACATAAAATTTAAGCACATCTTTGAAATCAAAACAACCCTGAAATAAACAGCTGTATAGTCCAAAGTCTGAAAATTATTTGCTTGCTAAAATTGTAAAGAAAAGTCAGACATTTGCATAGACTTTGTTGCTTAATATATGCTATGACAAAGCAAAACAAACTGCATGTCCTTCAACCACAAATATGAAGACATGATCAATAGAATTAACTGATGAAAGAAGAGCCTTCCTTTTGGACAACCTTTGAGAAGTATCGATGAAGTACTATGGTTTATCTATTGTATATAGTATGTAAGAAATATATTTTATATATTCTTTACACAAGAACACAATCATTTTCCCTATACTAAATGAAAGTACCATTATATCACTATAATTGTGTTTAAGTTTCAAACATATTGATTATAGAACTTTCATATTGGTCATATAATTGTTCTGAATTTTTGGTGAGGAGTAACTAACATGCTATATTTTAAGGTAATGCTTTTGTGATTTTGTCTGTCCTATGTTCATATGTACTTTTGTTTATGTGCAGCAGTGTTCATCATTTCCATGGTAATATTGGTGAATTATAAGCAAATTCCTTGAAATCCTTAACTTTTCTGAATGATGTTGGCTCATTCAATAACAAATATTGAAGTAGATATAAAAATCAAGTCCAAAACAGTGAACACAGATGGAAAAATGGACCTAAAATAGTTTTCGCTAAAAGATTTCCTATGATGTGTGGTTGATTCTAAATAAAATTAGTTTTTTAGACTTCCAGCATTTCAGCTGTTGTGACTGTCTCCAATATCATGTTAAAAGCTTCTTTTTCTGAATGGATAGTCTTAGAAACATGGGGATTTCACTGAAACTCTTTTTATATCTTTTTGGTCCAAAATATAAAAGGAGCATGGTAGCTTTTTAGAGCATCAGATTCATAACCCAAGGATTATGGGTTTCATAACCAGACCAGTTGGCTGCTTCATTTGTGTTATGTATATATTGTGTTTTCACTTTTGACACATCTCAGTATATTGCATATGGGCTATAAAGTGTCGACAATTTATAAAATTAATTGTAATAATGAATCTATTTACAAGTTTGAGGTGATGATTTCCCAAGTGATGGTCCAGTCAGGTGGGTTCTGTTGTGATGTGAGTATTGTGACATATGTCGCATATAAGGTATTGCAACTTAGAGTTGTAATATAGCCATAGTGTGTATATAAGGGGGAGAGTTGATCAATTAATCGAGTCTTATTTCTATGTTCTTATCTTTCTGCAAATGTGTTTAATGTTGTGCTTAGGTATAATTTGAGAGAAAACCATTTGTTTGGATTATTCATTGGAACTACAAAGTGCTTTGCTGAACTAAAATATTATTCTGTGACTATTGCAGATTGATTCAAAGGCATTCTGGACAATGGCATTATGATACACTTAGACTGTTGGCAAATTAGCACATTCATGTATCTGGAATCCATTTGGAACACTCAGTTCTTTTGGACTTGTGTAGAACGTTTTCGGACTTTTCATACTGTAAGCTCTTCTTAAAAATTGCTTCTATAACTTAGAGAATTAAACCATTTGTTAAGTTTAACCAAACTTGTTGGTTTTATTGTTCTTTCTGTTACTTGGAATAAGACCATATAGTTTAAGACAGTAACAGTTTGCCTTCAAGTATTTACTTAGGTCTCATTTCTTCTGCATGAGATAACCCAACATGCGTTTAAGGAGTCATTGAATTCAACCAACCAACCAACCAACCTAAGTAAAGATGTTGCTGATTAGACCTCTGGCATGATGATTATTGTGGTAATCTTGCAAAATTTGCTGTCACCACCATTGTTTGCATGAACATGTAGTTTTCACTTGGTCAGCTTTCCCTATATGTTGCTGGTCCTAAATAAATATAATTAAATTGTGATGAAATGGCCACTAATCTTGTCAGGTAGGTTGCCCTGAGGCTACTAAATCACTTTTGCATTCTGTAGCAAGCTCTCAATGACATAAGTGCTCATCTGACTTATATATGTGGCACCATAGTGACTATTTCAAAAAATGTGCATCACTTCTCTTTCTACATGAATGGTTGTACTAAAAAAATTTTCTAAAACACTTCTTGCAACATTTAATTAGCTTTGAATGAAAAATGTGTAGATATATAAAATATCTTCAGAAATGTGACTACTTGCATTTGTGTACTTCATTGTGCTTTGGAACATACTGACATGTATATATATATATATATATATATATATATATATATATATATATATATATATATATATATATATATATATATATATATATATGGATTCTATATAATTCAAATAATGTAAAACATAAAGGATCATTGCATATATTTATTTATCTGACATGCACCATTTGTAGCTTTTTATGCCTGGACACAAATCAAGATAAGGCTTCCCCAGTTACGAAACTTGTCTCTTGTATGACTCCCAGAACAGTACTATTAAACTGGTCTCTTGTATGACTCCCTGAACAGTGTTATTAAACTAGTCTCTTGCATGACTCCCTGAACAGTGTTATTAAACTGGTCTACTTCATGACTCCCAGAACAGTGTTATTAAACTGGTGTCTTGCAAGACACCCTGAATAGTGTTTTTAAACTGGTCTCTTGCAAGACTCTCTGCACAGTATTATTAAACTTATCTCTTGTAGGACTCTGTACAGTGCTATTAAGGTGGTCTCTTGCAGGACTCCCTGAATAGTGTTATTAAACTGGTCTCTTGCAAGACTCTCAGAAAAGTGTTATTAAGCTTGTCTCTTGCAGGACTCTCTGAACAGTGTTATTAAATTGGTTTCTTGCACGACTCCCAGAACAGTGTTATTAAACTGGTCTCTTGCAGGACTCTGTGAACGGTGTTGATAAACTGGTCACTTGCAAGACTTCATGAACAGTGTAGTGATGCAGGTCTCTTTGATGACTTCCTGAACAGTACTATAAAACAGGTCTATTGCACAACTCCCTGAACTGCATTATGAAGCAGTGTAATGATGCAGGTCTCTTGTATGACTCTATGAACAGTGTTATGAATCTGGTCTTTAGCATGACTCCCCTGAACAGTGTTATGAATCTGGTCTTTAGCATGACTCCCCTGAACAGTGTTATGGATCTAGTCTTTAGCATGACTCCCCTGAACAGTTATGAATCTAGTCTTTAGCATGACTCCCCTGAACAGTGTTATGAATCTGGTCTTTAACATGACTCCCCTGAACAGTGTTATGGATCTGGTCTTTAGCATGACTCCCCTGAACAGTGTTATGGATCTGGTCTTTAGCATGACTCCCCTGAACAGTGTTATGGATCTGGTCTTTAGCATGACTCCCCTGAACAGTGTTATGAATCTAGTCTTTAGCATGACTCCCCTGAACAGTGTTATGAATCTAGTCTTTAGCATGACTCCCTTGAACAGTGTTATGAATCTAGTCTTTAGCATGACTCCCCTGAACAGTGTTATGAATCTAGTCTTTAGCATGACTCCCCTGAACAGTGTTATGAATCTGGTCTTTAGCATGACTCCCCTGAACAGCGTTATGGATCTGGTCTTTAGCATGACTCCCCTGAACAGCGCTATGGATCTGGTCTTTAGCATGACTCCCCTGAACAGTGTTATGGATCTGGTCTTTAGCATGACTCCCCTGAACAGTGTTATGGATCTGGTCTTTAGCATGACTCCCCTGAACTGTGTTATGAATCTAGTCTTTAGCATGACTCCCCTGAACAGTGTTATGAATCTAGTCTTTAGCATGACTCCATGAACACATTTATAAGGCAGGGATAATTATCTTTTTTTTTTTAAATTAAGCTCATACAGATGGCATGTATATTCTTCATACAACATCAGTAATATGTCCTTTGTGCAGTCATTTACTCATGGTTACTTTGCCAGTTTTCATTTCACTCATTAAATCTTACTGTCATAGTATGTGTTGATGGAACAGTCATAATAAACATTGCACCCACAGAAGTTTGAACAATGTCATGTAAAAGAAAAGGGTTTCTCTCCATGAATTTTCAGGTATATAAATAAATATGTTCTTTTATTATGTTATTTGTTCTATATTAATTTCAAATTTTGCCATTAATGAGGAATATAAATCATGATGCATTGATCATTAGAGATTTGAAGATTTAATTAATACAACTACATTCTAATATACAGTTTAATAATACTACATTCTAATACAGAAATTAATACATCTACATTTTAATATAAAAATTAATACAACTACAGTCTTATATACAAATTAATAGAAGTGCATATGTATATGTATATATATATATATATATATATATCACATACATTAAAAATAACAAGGCATTTAAAGTGTTGGCATAAAGCAATTTGATATTCCAATAGTATTGGTATATCAAATATTGATCTGCCCATGGCACAATAATACGCATATATAATGATACAATGTTTCAGATTTAGGCTAGTGATAGATGCCATACAGGTCATAACATTGCTAAGGTCCCTGCAAAGGGCATGCAATTGACAAGGCATAAACATGTCTTCTTTAGCTGGTAATAAAAATAGCAAAAAATATACTTACAGTTTTACATCCTGAATTTCCTCAAAATGTGCTTTCTTAGTTCTGCAAATCTGAATTATATGAGCTATATCATGGGTTTTAAAGCTTGATTACACATTTCAAAATTGTACTGTAATTTTGGCTACATTCCAAGTGTAGTAACAACCTCCTTACTGCAATCAAAATGAAATGAACATTATATTCCATAGAATCTTTTTGATAATTACAATTGAAAGAGTCTATATTTTTCCCATATTATGATTCCAAACATTCAATGGCAGAACAGAAACGCACACGCAGATGAGTCAAGACACCTGCCACGATGCTCAAATCAGATGTACTTCATGTAGAATCGACACAGATAAATCCAGTCCGCAATCACAAAATTTAGTAGAATCAACAAAAATACCAAAATCCATTCATTCCAGATGAAATGGAAAAGTTGTTGCAAAGTGCGTTAATTCACAATATGACTCTAAATTTCAATTTTAAGTAGACCAAAACAACAATTTCTTTTGAAAGTGATGTTGACCACATGAATAAGTTCAAATTTTGCAGGGCAGAGTTATGTGCGCATTAATATTGTTGTTGTGTACTGATGAATCTGTGCTTGTGTATTTAGTTTGGAATACAGCATAAATTCAATTACTTTGTTTCTTGTAGTGTATTTTTTGTTTATATAATTATGCCTTAGGTAGAATAGGAAAATGTGCATATAATATAAAGGTTACTGCATTTGTATGGGAAAATGTGAACTTGTTTTGTCTGATGGATATACTGCACTCTCAAGGTCATGCAGTACCCATCCGAAAAACTTGTTCATCTTTTCCCATACAAATGCAGTAACCTATAAGTTTTATAATAGAGATAAATGAGAAGAAAACCAAAAAGTATACCAAACTTTCTTTCCTACTGCAGCAGCATAAGCCTGCTGAACAAAGTTTTCAGGGCCACTTGCACCTCTAGTTCTGAAATGATTGAATATCTCTACTACAGACCATAGAGAAAGCATTGAGATGTTAGGATCAGACCCAGCAGATGGAAACAATGGATTAGATGTGGACAAAGTATCAGAAGCAACTGATTCAGGTGTGTGTGGCTTGAGTCAAGGATCCAATGAAAATCGTGAACCAGGGGAAGCTGATCCAAATAGCATCAACTTCAGCAATGGATTTGATATAGAAATTGGTAGAAATATAGATCATACAGTTGGAGATGAATCAGATCATAGAGCTGGTCGAGGTTGAGGTCCAAACCAAAGTTCATGCCAGGTAGAAGTACAGAAGGATTCAAAACATAGAGAAGAACCTGCATTAGTTGAGGAGGATGACAGTTGTCAAGAAAGTGACCCATTTTTAAATACAAATGAGTGTGCAGGTACATCCATTCAAATAAGTATACAGGTACATCCATTCCAATAAGCATACAGGTACATCCATTCAAATAAGCATACATGTGCATCCATTCCAATAAGCATACAGGTACATCCATTCAAATAAGTATACAGGTACATCCATTCCAATAAGCATACAGGTACATCCATTCCAATTAGTATACAGGTACATCCATTCAAATAAGTATACAGGTACATCCATTCAAATAAGTATACAGGTACATCCATTCCCAATAAGCATACAGGTACATCCATTCCAATAAGCATACAGGTACATCCATTCCAATAAGCATACAGGTACATCCATTCAAATAAGCATACAGGTACATCCATTCCAATAAGCATACAGGTACATCCATTCCAATAAGCATACAGGTACATCCATTCCAATAAGCATACAGGTACATCCATTCAAATAAGTATACAGGTACATCCATTCAAATAAGTATACAGGTACATCCATTCCAATAAGCATACAGGTACATCCATTCAAATAAGGATACAGGTACATCCATTCAAATAAGTATACAGGTACATCCATTCCAATAAGCATACAGGTACATCCATTCCAATAAGCATACAGGTACATCCATTCCAATAAGCATACAGGTACATCCATTCCAATAAGCATACAGGTACATCCATTCCAATAAGCATACAGGTACATCCATTCAAATAAGCATACAGGTACATCCATTCAAATAAGTATACAGGTACATCCATTCCAATAAGCATACAGGTACATCCATTCAAATAAGCATACAGGTACATCCATTCAAATAAGCATACAGGTACATCCATTCAAATAAGTATACAGGTACATCCATTCAAATAAGCATACAGGTACATCCATTCAAATAAGCATACAGGTACATCCATTCAAATAAGCATACAGGTACATCCATTCAATTAGCTATATCTTGTACAGCTTGAAATATTAGAAATGCAATATTGGTATTATTAAATTTTAAACAAAGACATAAGTAAACCTGTGAAATAACATTTTGCATGATTACCTACAAAAAAATATACTTTGAAGAATGCATGCATAATAAGACTGGCAACAGTACAATTAATAATACTTTGCTATTTAGGAAATTCTGCTTTTGAGGGATTTTATGTTCTGACCAACCTGAATGACAACTTGATTATGGGCCTGTCTGTCATGAAACTTTATCTGATTCCAGATCATAATTGAAAATATTTTGACCAATGAAATGGCTGCATTTGCATATTTCAAGATCGTGCTTGTAATGCATCAACATTAAAAAAGGACATTTGCAGAAACCTTACTGATATTGTCATCTTCAGATTCAGTTTTGACCAGCACCAGCAAAATTAATTTCAAGATGACAACAAGCAGAAATGTAACTATTTGTCCCACATTTTCTATTGCAATTAATATAGTGAGACATATATATCTTTTCTGGTGGCATCAGAAGTGGCAGTAGTATACATGTTACAGTTTTTGATTGAAATATGGGGTTTATATCGATGTGCAGATGTACAAGTTGCAAGGTTTGCTTGGTACATTTGTTTTGCATAGATGGGTCTGTCACAAATGTATATACCGAAGCTTGTTTCTAGATAAATGTAGGAAACATATACTGAATTGGCAGTTTTACATATGTCTTCATTTCCAGTTTTCTTTATAAATTGGCTACTCTAAAAATAATTAGCTTTATGGCATGTTTTATTCTTCACTTAGTGATATTTTCAAAAATTGGTAAATGACTTTGTAACATTAAGATTGTATGCATGACACTGTAAGATTAAGATTGTACACATGACTTTGTAAGATTAAGATTGTACACATGACTTTGTAAGAGTATGATTGTATGCATGACCTTGTAAGATTAAGATTGTACACATGACCTTGTAAGATTAAAATTATATGCATGACTTTGTAAGGTCAAGATTGTAAGCATGACTTTGTAAGGTTAAGATTGTATGCATAATTTTGTAAGATTAAGATTGTACACATGACTTTGTAAGATTAAGATTGTATGCATGGCTTTGTAAGATTAAGATTGTACACATGACTTTGTAAAATTAAGATTGTACACATGACTTTGTAAGATTAAGATTGTATGCATGACTTTATAAGATTAAGATTGTATGCATGATTTAATAAGATTCAGATTGTACACATGACTTTGTAAGATTAAGATTGCATGCATGACCTTGTAAGAGTAAGATTATACACATGACCTTGTAAGATTAAGATTGTACACATGACTTATTATTAAGATTGTATGCATGACTATGTAAGATTAAGATTGTATGCATGACTTTGTAAGATTAAAATTTTATGCATGACTTTGTAAGAGTAAGATTGAATGCATGACTTTGTAAGATTAAGATTATACACATGACTTTGTAAGATTAAGATAGTATGCATGACTTTGTAAGATTAAGATTGTATGCATGACATTGTAAGATTAAGATTGTAAACATGACCTTGTAAGATTAAGATTGTACACATGACTTTGTCATATTAAGATTGTATGCATGACCTTGTAAGATTAAGATTGTACGCATGACCTTGTAAGATTAAGATTGTACACATGACCTTGTAAGATTAAGATTGTATGCATGACTTTGTAAGATTGAAATTTTATGCATGACATTGTAAGAGTAAGATTGTATGCATGGCTTTGTAAGATTAAGATTATACACATGACTTTGTAAGATTAAGATAGTATGCATGACTTTGTAAGATTAAGATTGTATGCATGACCTTGTAAGATTAAGATTGTAAACATGACCTTGTAAGATTAAGATTGTACACATGACTTTGTCAAATTAAGATTGTATGCATGACCTTGTAAGATTAAGATTGTACGCATGACCTTGTAAGATTAAGATTGTACACATGACCTTGTAAGATTAAGATTGTACACATGACTTTGTCATATTAAGATTGTATGCATGACTATGTAAGATTAAGATTGTATGCATGACTTTGTAAGATTAAAATTTTATGCATGACATTGTAAGAGTAAAATTGTATGCATGACTTTGTAAGATTAAGATTATACACATGACTTTGTAAGATTAAGATTGTATGCATGACCTTGTAAGATTAAGATTGTATGCATTGTAAGATTAAAATTGTACACATGACCTTGTAAGATTAGGATTGTATGCATGACCTTGTAAGATTAAGATTGTATGCATGACCTTGTAAGATTAAGATTGTATGCATGACTTTGTAAGATTAAGATTGTATGCATGACCTTGTAAGATTAAGATTGTATGCATGACCTTGTAAGATTAAGATTGTATGCATGACTTTGTAAGATTGAAATTTTATGCATGACATTGTAAGAGTAAGATTGTATGCATGACTTTGTAAGATTAAGATTGTATGCATGACTTTGTAAGATTAAGATTGTACACATGACTTTGTAAGATTAAGATTATACACATGACTTTGTAAGATTAAGATTATACACATGACTTTGTAAGATTAAGATTGTATGCATGACTTTGTAAGATTAAGATTGTACACATGACCTTGTAAGATTAAGGTTGTATGCATGACATTGTAAGATTAAGATTGTATGCATGACCTTGTAAGATTAAGATTGTACGAATGTCTTTGTAAGATTAAGATTGTATCCATGACCTTGTAAGAGTAAGATTGTATGCATGACCTTGTAAGATTAAGATTGTATGCATGACTTTGTAAGATTAAGATTGTTTGCATGACTTTGTAAGATTAAGATTGTATGCATGACTTTGTAAGGTTAAGATTGTATGCATGACTTTGTAAGGTTAAGATTGTACGCATAACTTTGTAAGATTAAGATTGTACACATGACTTTGTAAGATTAAGATTGTATGCATGGCTTTGTAGGATTAAGATTGTACACATGACTTTGTAAGATTAAGATTGTATGCATGATTTTGTAAGAGTAAGATTGTATGCATGATTTTGTAAGATTAAGATTGTATGCATGACTTTGTATTATTAAGATTGTATGCATGACTTTATATTATTAAGATTGTATGCATGACTTTGTAAGATTAAGATTGTATGCATGATTTTGTAAGAGTAAGATTGTACACATGACTTTGTATTATTAAGATTGTACACATGACTTTGTAAGATTAAGATTGTATGCATGATTTTGTAAGAGTAAGATTGTACACATGACTTTGTAAGATTAAGATCGTATGCATGACTTTATAAGATTAAGATTGTATGTATGATTTAGTAAGATTAAGATTGTACACATGACTTTGTAAGAGTAAGATTGCATGCATGACCTTGTAAGAGTAAGATTGTACACATGACCTTGTAAGATTAAGATTGTACACATGACTTATTATTAAGATTGTATGCATGACTATGTAAGATTAAGATTGTATGCATGACTTTGTAAGATTAAAATTTTATGCATGACATTGTAAGAGTAAAATTGTATGCATGACTTTGTAAGATTAAGATTATACACATGACTTTGTAAGATTAAGATTGTATGCATGACCTTGTAAGATTAAGATTGTATGCATTGTAAGATTAAAATTGTACACATGACCTTGTAAGATTAGGATTGTATGCATGACCTTGTAAGATTAAGATTGTATGCATGACCTTGTAAGATTAAGATTGTACGCATGACCTTGTAAGATTAAGATTGTATGCATGACTTTGTAAGATTAAGATTGTACGCAAGACTTTGTAAGATTAAGATTGTACGCAAGAAGTAAAGGATGACAAACAGAATTGTAGATTCTACCTATATTGCCACTTTTGGATATGCTAAAGATTTGTTTTAATGTTCAAATTTCTGAATTAAAGTTTTGGAATTTGGTTGATAACCTTGCAAAATATTAACAATAATATACCTCTTGGCTAAATTAAAAACTCCACTAGCAGCCTTGCTTGGAACAAATTATATATATATATATATATATATATATATATATATATATATATATATATATACATAGATAAAGGAAGGTGTGTGATTAGTGTTGTTTTACCTTGCAAAGTAAAGAGAATAGCTGTAATTTGTCACATATCATTCTATTTCACTTCCTTTCATTGGGGGCTTTTTCATCCCAGTTATTTTGGTTTATTGAAATAACATGTACATAAAAAAATGTGCAGATTTGGTATATTCTTATCTTATTGACCAAAACTCCCACATATCTGAATATCTATTAACACTACTGGATATAGACCAGAGGAGCTTATCTGATGGTCTGTTGTCATCCATCTGTCACGGAGACCATCTTGCAAATCTTGCTACTGCTAATTCTTCTGAATGAATAGCCACATAGATCAATATGTAATTGTCACTTAAAGACTTCTTATCATGTTTAATTGGTCCAAAATGAAAATAGTATGGATTAGACCTCCAATATGACCATCGTGAAAATCCTGTAATTGATGCTACTCCTGAATGAATCGTTGTGTTAACATGGGGGTTTTCACTTAAAGATTTCTGTCTTGTGACCAGCTTGCAATATCTTGTTACTGCTACTTTGAAATGAATGGTCATGTCCACATGGGGTTTTCACTGAAAGACCCCTTCTGACGTCTAGTTAGTCCAAAAATAAATGGTGCCAGTATGATGTCCACTATGGCCACCATGGTAGCCATCTTCTTAATGTTATTATTGCTACTCCTCATGCATTTTCACCAAAAGACTTCTTATGATGTTCCTAAATGAAAATGATGTCAGTCTGACCTTCAGTATGACTGTCCTTTATGACAATCATCTTGAAAATCTTGTCATTACTGACCCTAAATGGAAAGTCATATTGACATGGGGTTTTCACCAGAATACTTCTTATGATATGTAGTTGATCCGAAATAAAATGATGGCAACCTAATCTACATTATGGCTGCCTTGGTGACCATTCTGAAAATATTACTATTGCTATTTATTTGATTGATGGTCATATTGACATCGACTTGAACCAAAAGGCTTCAAATGATGTCTTGTTGGTCAAAAGTAAAAATGGTGCCAATCTAATGTAAGATTTGGCTGTATGACAGCCATCTTGAAAACAATGTTATTGCTACCCTTTCAAATGGGAAAATTGTATCAACATGGGGATTTTGTGCTAGACTTCTTATGCTAGTTTGTCCTATATAAAAGTAATGCTAATCTTGAATGTGGCCTTATTGCTGCTCTTCCTGAATGAAGACATGTGGTATTCACTAAAATATGACTTGGTATATCTAGTCAGCCTGATTGGATGGCCACATTGACTTGTGGTATTCACCAAAATATGACTTGGTATATCTAGTTGGCCTGATTGAATGGCCACATTGACTTGTGGTATTCACCAAAATATGACTTGGTATATCTAGTCGGCCTGAATGGATGGCCACATTGACTTGTGGTGTTCACTAAAATATGACTTGGTATATCTAGTCGGCCTGATTGGATGGCCACATTGACTTGTGGTATTCACCAAAATATGACTTGGTATATCTATTTGGTCTGAATGGATGACCACATTGATATGTTATATCTAGTGTTTCATTAATGAAAATGGTGTCAGTCTTACATCTATTTCTGTTTTTACAAATGATATGACTGAGAAAATAGGCAACTGTGTTTCATCTACCAACTTATATACAGATGATACCATTCTGTCATGTTTCAAATAACTAAAAGTCAGCCCTAGAGGTGTCTCTTCAGATGGCCTTACTTAGAATAGATTCCTGTTTAAAGGAAATGGCATGAAAGTAAACACAGACAAGATTAGAGTATCAATGATTACTACCTAACAAAAAGAGCTGAAATGGAAAATAAAAAACAACATTGGTATATATATATATATATATATATATATATATATATAATGAAAAAGCTATATACAACAATAATTAGACAACTGTAATATTTTTGTGATAAATACTTCTGACAAGAATATTTGGAAATTATTCCACTTGTTAACTGATCCCAGATAATGTTGACAATATCCCAAATTTATTGAATGGTATTAAAATATTTTTTAGCAAAATCTAAACTTGTGCACTAAGTGGCCCCATTCTCAAGGAATAATTTCATGCTGGAAAACAAGGTAACACTGTAAATTTAAGATTGAGATCAGCTAACCATTTTTCCATTTCAAAATAAAATAATTAACTCTTTAAGAAATTATTTTGAATATTTGAGATGTTAAATTTAGGAGAGAATTACAAAAGAAATTACAGAAATTGCAAATATGAATACCTCTGATAATAATCTAATTCAGTGATAAAAAACAGAACATGTTTGATTTGACTAAAAGTTTACAACTTCAGAATATTCATTCTCAAACCAGATGATCCAAGTATGAGAGACCTGAGTCAGCAATCTGGTGAAAATAGTGAATCAGGGGAAACTAATCCAAATAACAACAATTTGGGCAAGGGATTGTATGATCCAGATGTGACCCACTGCAAGCATGCATCCATTTCAGGAACAAATCTGCATCACACAACTGGAAATGATTCAGATCATGGAACTGACCCAGATCCAGCCCTAAGCTTATGTCAACTAGAAGTGCAGAAGGAATCAAAACAGAGTGAAAAGCCAACAACAGTTGTGGTGATGGAGGATGGCTGTTCAGAAAGTGACCAGCTTTTGGGTCTATCTGGGTGTACACGTATGGTCATTCAGTCAATATATTTTGTGCAACTGGGTTATACTAAATATTGAACACATGCACAAGCTTGTGAATGCACATTTTGCATGACTACCTACTGAAGATATATTTTGAGTCATGAATGTCCCATTAAACTTTCAATATGGTAAATCAGTTATTCTCACCTTTTTAAAAAATTCTGGTTTTGTTTTCTGCTCAGCTTTGTAAAGTAGAGTTGAGGTATTTTACTACCCCTGGTGTTGGCATTAGTGTTCACACAGATAAAAATTGATATGTATGTACACCATCACTGTATATTGATCATTCTTTCTTCCTAGATCCCAAGTAACAGTTCGGATTGTGGGTTTTTTTTAATTGCCTATCCCCAGGGTAGGGGGCTATCTCTGTACATGTACATCAGTTGTATACTCTTTGTTGAATTTTTGCATTTAGCTCAAGATTTTTGCACACTATTTATTGTTATGCATAAAATCATGAAGCTTGATGTGGGACAGCATCTTGAAGAATACCACATGCACATCAGAAAAGTAGGGTCACTAAACCTGTATTTCACCCTTTACTGACTTTGGTCAATATTTGTGTTTTATTTTTCAGCCTCTGTTCATGCTAAAAATCATCAGACGAGATGATTTTATGAATTTCTATTAATATCACACCTTTTCCACAAAGCTAGGTCACTGTAACCTACATTTCACATTTTTCTGGCAAAGTTCAAGTTTTTATGCTTAGCTCATGATGAAATAGGTTTTTATTATTATGGATATAAAATGTTATATCTAGATTTTTGAAACTTGGTAAGGGCAATGCATCTTGGTGGGTACTACACCCTCAACACAAATGTAGGTCACTACAACCTATATTTCATGCTTTTCTAGTTAAGATGTATTTTTAAGTTTAATTTTCAATCTCAGTCTATACACAAAGCAACACACTGGATGATTGTATGTTAACCTCTATTAATACCACTCCTTAGAAGAAAAGAAGGTCAAAGTGAACAATATTTTACATTTTTCTGGCTTGGGTTAAATTATTTTGTTCAGTTCATAACCAAAGAGAATTTTAGCACTCTGTATACATCATTATGTACAAAGATAAAATTTGGGTTTCAGTCTTAAACTCTTTTCAAGCCAGAACCATCAAACTGGTTGTTTATATGCATTAATGTACCACATTCTTAGTACAAAATGTCATATTGACATACATTTCACATTTTACTGGTTTAGGTTTGTATGTACCTCATGACCCCATTGTTTCTTTTTATCTACTGGATAATAATCTTATACATAGAATCATGAAACTTGGTGAAAGGACACATCTTTGTATGTACTATACCCTCATCATAAAAGTATATCACTGTGAGCCATGTTTCAAATTTCACTGACTTTATTTAGTTTGTTATAATGGTTATTTTTCTGTTCATGCTTCAGTCATTAAAGTAATAGGTTACAAACAATTCTCTTAGTACTACAACCCATATTATGCTGCTTGTCACTTCAGTGTAATTGCTGAGGCATGAACTGTGCTTCTAATAGTGGTTTTACTGCTTGTCACTTCAGTGTAATTACTGAGGCATGAACTATGTTTCTAATAGTAATCATGCTACTTGTCACATCAGAGTAATTACTGAAGCATGAACTATGCATCTAATAGTGGTCTTACTGCTTGTCATTTCAAAGTAATTACTGAGGCACGAACTAATGTTTTTAATAGTGGTCTTACTGCTTGTCACTTCAAAGTAATTACTAAGGCATAAACTATGCATCTAATAGTGGTCTTACTCCTTGTCACTTCAAAGTAATTACTGAGGCATGAACTATGCTTCTAATAGTGGTCTTACTGCTTGTCACTTCAAGGCAATTACTGAGGCATGAACTATGCTTCTAATAGTGGTCTTACTGCTTGTCACTTCTAATAGTAATCATGCTACTTGTCACTTCAGAGTAATTACTGAGGCATGAACTATGCATCTAATAGTGGTCTTACTGCTTGTCATTTCAAAGTAATTACTGAGGCATGAACTAATGTTTTTAATAGTGGTCTTACTGCTTGTCACTTCAAGGTAATTACTGAGGCATGAACTATGCTTCTAATAGTGATCTTACTGCTTGTCACTTCAAAGTAATTACTGAGGCATGAACTATGCTTCTAATAGCGGAGCAGCAGAGAGAGTGAACAGACCATTTTTGTTCAAGACCTTATTTATGAAAAAATAAGCCTTTCTACGAAAAGGAAATCTTAAGGTCAATAACGTTAAACCACAACCTCTAACTGACCATGAGATTTCTCTAGGGTTAGCTTATCTCGTTACTTTATCTCTGACTCTTTGGGGTTTTTTATGGTGTGTTTATTTTACGTGTTGGTCACTCAACGTTGGTCGTTCACCCCCTCTGCTGCTGTAAATTAAACAGCCATTATAAATATTATCAATAATGATTGGAGAACCACACTCAGCTAGATTAGCTCGAGAGCGAATAGATGCAATCAAAAAATATTTACCCGTCCGTGATTTAGTCAAACAACAACTACAATCACGTCAGGAGTCTCAGGTGGAATTTGCAGAAGGTGCAGAACAATTATTTAAACGGATTGTCGAACCAACAAAGAAAATCGTTACAGCAACTGAGGCAACACAACGAGCTCTTGAAACATTACCTGTTGATATTGCTGGCCGTATTCAAACAGCTCAACCACAACCACAACCACAACCTAAACCACCAAGAACCAGAATTAAGATAATAGATACATTTACACCTGAAGGTATTGCTGCTACCAAGGACCCAAAGCAATTACTTGATATTGCCGCGTATGGATATTATGAAAGACAAAAATATGTAAAACCAGAACACGTTAAATCTCTAAGCTCTGCCAATTGGATCAAGGATGTATATCGCATCGCTACTGATACTCCGGAAATCAGATCTAATGAAGATATTGTTAATTTTAATGAATTTGATGAGGTTGTACATATACGTATAAAAGAAAGAGCTAAACAATTTAAATTACAGAAACCAATAAAAACACTTGGAGAACAAGTTCAACAATTTCCACAATCACTTCGTGATTATCCACAACCACAACGATCACCACCACTACCACAACAGTTGTCATCATCACCACGACAACCAGTTAGAACAACAGAGGAAGAATATCAAGATCCTGGCGCAACTGGAAGTGGTTTAGGAAGTGGCTTTATTAATTGTCCCAATAACGTCCTTGCTGATGTTGATCGACTAGAAATTCTTATTGGAGGAAAACGACCTGGCAATAATTCCCCAGAAATCATTAATGTAGCAGCTGATATTTGTCAACGATTATTTACAGGTGGTGTTATGGATATTGGTGTTTATCGGTCCCTTATTAATGAAATTAGTGACGATTATCATAGTGACTAAATATGTAATTAGATGCAATTAGTGATAAAATCACTTAATAATAATATGATCATACACAATACTCATAGACCAACCATGGTTAGGGTAATAAATTCACGATTACCAGTATACAAAACGACCTACGGAGATGGACTAGGTGATGTTGTTCAAGGTCTATTTAGAAGGATAGCTCCAAAAGCAATACCGCTTGCAAAGCAACTAGGAATGAAAGCTATTGATGTTGTTCGTGAAAAAGCTATTGGCGCTGTTGGTGATGTTGCTAGCAAAGCATTCTCAGCAATCAAGGATAGACTAGCGCGATTAATACGACGAAAACCTCAACCAGTGAAACTGGCCAGCATTGAAGTGATGCCCGCAAATGTCAGTAAAATAATAAATCAAGCTGCTAATCAAAAACTAGCAGAGTTGGCTACCAACACTAATGTTGGGTTAGAAAAAGAAAAAAAATATAACCGCTAGTCTGATAGCAGGAAGCGGTCTTCGTGTTAGACGAAGACGATAATAATAAATATGTTCAAGCGCATATCTGATCCCACGTTTGACATGGATGCACCAGTTTTAAAAGATGAATCTGTGCGCGATTATCAATATTATTCTTATGACGCACGAGAGCCAAATCATTGTGGACGAATTGAACTACAGGTTCAGGATACAAGCAGATATTTCTTACCCGCTGAGACATTTATTGAGGTTGAAGGTGAAATTTTAGATAATACTCTTGCACCGACAGGAGCATACGCAGCTGATTTTGGTGTTGGTTTTGTTAATAATGGCATCATGGCGTTATTTAAAAGTGCAGCATATATCATTGATTCACGAGAGATTGAGATCTGTCATGAAAACGTCGACGTTGCCACGACGATACTTGGTCTTGCGCGATATAGTGATGATTATTCAAGATCAGCTGGTCCATCAATGATGTTTGCAAAGGATACTTCTAATTCTCCAGAGTATCGACAGTATGATATAGGACACCCACTAAACAATGCTGGAAACGCCGGCGCTGATGTACAAAATATAATTATTAATGTTGATCCAGATTTCAACTTAGGATTTATATCACGTCGAGCAATGTTAATCGGTGGATGTAGAAGATTTTCATGTGCCATTCCACTGTCACATATCTTTGGATTCTGTAGAAATGTTAGAAAAGTCATTTTTGGAGCTAAACACTCAGTTGTACTTGTGTGAAAGGCTGCCGACAGTGATGCGATATGGCGACCCGTTGGTAATGCTGGCGTAGTAAATTTAACAAAACTTTCTCTGTGGATGCCAGTAATGACTCCAACAATACCTGAAGAAGAACATTTACTTTCTTTTATGAGCCAAGGTGGTAAATCAACGTTATCATGGTTGACAATGACCACAGATTCTACCCCGAGTAACATTAATGGTTTATTTACTTGGCAAATAGCATTACAGCAAGGTGTTTCTGCACCACGGCATATATTTATTGCGCTTCAGAATAATTTACGAGTAGATGATCAAATAGAAAGTAATATGATATTTGACACGCTTGGGGTTAGTGAAGTTTCTTTGAGGATAAACGGACATCAAGAACCTTCTGAAGAAGTGTTGCTAAATTTTGAAAATAATCATGTTGCGCGTGCATATCATCGATTAATGACATTCATGGGACGTGATCAGAATATTGATACTGGTTTACAAATATCACAGCTAGATTTTACAACATTATATCCGATTTATTACTCTTCGCTGGAACATTTAGATTTGTTCAGACAATCTGTAGTTGATATAAAGTTTCGACCTCGCGTAAACCGAGGAGCTATTGCTAATTACAGAGCTGTCGCTGTTATACTTAGCGATAAATCAATGTTACTTGAAGGTGTTGGTGGACGAATGAGAGTTATTGATGCCTCAGTAGAAAACATGTAATTAGATCACTCATAATAATTATAAATGTCATATCCAGTTAATGTCAGTCTGACTCCTGGTCAGATTAAAAAGCTACAATCATCATCAAAAAATAATTGTGCGGCAAAAATATCACTAAAGCGAGAACAAATCGCAAGCGGTCCGAATAAGCTATCATTATCAGAACGCCAGCATAAGCATTTCAATGAAGCAAAAAAATTAAATAAAGGTATAAAACTTAATCTTTCTGCAAGTGTCATTAAAGACATCGTTAAAACGGGTGGCATATTTCCACTTCTTGCCGCGTTACCAGCAATAATAGCCGCTGCAGCTCCAGCTGTTGCAAAAGCAGCTGCATTAGGCGCTGTTGGAACCGCTGCTGGAATGGCGTTAAAGAAAACAACGGGTCAAGGAATTATGCACGCAGAAAACTTTAAAAAAAGATCACGGGCAAAACAACGCGGAAGACGTCTAAGAGCACCAAACGTACCACAGCCGGGCCGTCTAAGATTATCAGGCCCAGTATACGGTCGCGGTCTAAGATTGCCAGGGACCCCGTATTCATGGTACGGAAAAGGTCTAAGACTGCCCCGGTAACCTCGTCATCGAATTCGATGATTCTCCCTATGTCTAATTTTGATTTACTTAATGCTGCTAAGCAACTGAATATAAAAAACTTTAGAGGAGTTTTTATGCGTGATCAATTACTTACCGTTGCAATGCAACATGAAACTGGTATTATCAATCTCGATAAAAACTCTGGCCCAGGCACTCATTGGGTGGCATATGCAATTGATCCACGTGGAATTATTTATTTTGATTCATATGGACTGGCACCACCAAAAGAATTTTTAAAGTATGTAACACAAGTACTGCTATGCAAAGTAAGAATTCGATGCGTTCTAAGATCTGGTATTCAACATTACCAACACAAAAAATAACGGATCCGCCAATATGTGGTCGCGAAGTACTCGCTGTACTTGATGCTGTATCAAAATCAACAACACCACCTCATAAAGTCGTGGATGAATATACCACGTTGTCACACTTAAACAGATACCAGTAAATATAATGGTAGATATTTATGGAAGATCTTCTCGCAAAGCTCAGCAGCAAGTCGATTTATCTAAATATGCAATTCTTGATCAGCTCAGAAATGAAATCGATGATTTATTAAATATCACAAGTGTGGATCAAAATGAAGTCGTTGTTTTTCAGGATAAACATGGACGATTAAAAACGAGTAATATACAACTGTTAGATGTTCTTATACGAATTCCCACCGCGGTTATTAATAATATCGTTATTTTTGCTGATCAAGGTAAAATACAAGATTCCGGTAAGTCAGTTAACGATTTTATTAAGCGAGCTGGTGATTCATTCACGGGTTACATTATTATGAATCGAAATAAAATTATAGACCTTGGAATGCCAGCCGCAGATACAGATGCAGCAACAAAACAATACGTCGATGATCAAGAATCTAAGTACGTATTAGTCAACGGTGGTATAATGCGTGCATTTCTCAACATGAATAATAATGATATTAATAATCTTACAACACCACAATCAGATTTCGACGCTGCAACGAAGAAATATGTAGACGATAAGGAAATTCCTATGACAACTTCGTTAGCTACAATCAATAATGAAATGGCTACACTCAATACTAATTTTACTAATCACGTACAAACTTTCTTAAATTTTCGTAGAAACATAAACAGATCTATTAATGATTTTTTTGGAAGTCCAGCGGTTGTAGATATCAAACTCTACGATATTAACATGAAACTCAACGACATTATTAACGGAATACCTAATATTGTTCAAAAAACTAATCTGATTAAAATTCCACACGGACAAATTAAAAATATCGTGTACACAGTAGCATCAGGATCATCAACATGGACACCGCGCGATAACACTCTCGAACATACCGCAGAAGTAACTGGGTTATACAGGCTATCCGTGTACGGTTTGGAAATTACTACGGCCACTTCATCATCACCGAATGTACATTATAATCCTCTACTGGTGATGCTAGCCAAGGACACCAAAGAAACGTTTACGTTGACATCAACGGAAATGCCCCCGAGACGTTACTGGTGGCGTCTGGAATTCGTAGCTGAAACTGTTTAATTACTTAATTAAATGACGTTGTCATTGTATAATGAATCAAGTGACGGAGTCACTTATCGACGTTCAACGTCACAGATACAATCAAGTATGTGAGTGTCAAACCAAACTAAAAATATCATCGACGATTATACAGTAAAAGTAAAAAAATATCGCAGACGTATGGTTGTTATTGATATAATTGTTTACTCAGTTTCTGCTGTTATTGCTGGAACCGGATTATTATTATCAGCAATAACAATGACAGCACCTGCAGTTGTAACAATTGTCGTTTCAACTTCAACGATTATCGCAGGCATTCTCAGTATTATCGCTAAGAAGATATCTACGTGTACGAATAATAAATTACACGATTACATAATAAAACTACACACAGTAACAACATCTTATTCTAAACTATCATCGTATATTTCTGCGTACCTCAGCGATGGTAAAATATCTGATGAGGAGTTCGCAACGATAATGAAAACCTACGATGAAGCATTTAGAATGGAACGCAACGCGTTCTCTAGCGATTCTAGTGATAAAGTAATTTGTGATAAGAGGGAAGATTAAATTCCCGAGAGTGCGTTCTATTAAAATAATAAGTAAATACGAAGTATTTTAAATAAATGTCAGCGTTAGAACTATTACAACAGATCGTCACTAATACAACGCATACAAAAACTATGATATCATTAAGTTCGACCAATCCTGAATTTAGCGTTAACTTTCCAACTGCAATTCCAGCAAGTGAAATAGCATTAGCACAATTACGAGTTTATAATAGATGGCCAAATATCAGGTCAAAATCGTTTGGTGGACTACCAGCATACAATTCACTTGTATTTGCGAATAAGAATAAACCTGATGGAACTCCTGATTGGCAAGTTGTTGGAATTTCAACGGGCAGTTATCAAATAGAACAGATTAATGATGAGTTCCAACGCAGAATTAAATCTATCACAGGAAAAGAATCCAAAATAGCAATCACTGTTTACGAACCAACATTATCAGCGGCGATTGAAATAAATTCCCCTGATTATGTTGTAGATATTTATCAAAGTTCCATCAGATCTGTGTTAGGATGGCCTGATGTTCCTCCAGACCAAAAGTCAAATGGAATTCCAGAACCAACCAAAAATGAATTTCTCACAACGGAAAAAAGATTTATAAAACGTCCAGAATATCGAGATTACTATATATTTAAATTTCTTAATCAGGATCCACATAATGATATAGTAATTCCTGCGCATCAGACTGCATTATTTGATGTTATTAGAGAAGGACCAGATCGTGGAAAGGAAATAGTTTATTAGAAAGATATTCAAAGATTTTTAGATCCAATTAATTCTGAATACACACGTGTGTTCGGTAATTTACAAACTCTTTTTTCAGCATTATCACAGAAATATATCGTCGATATAAAACAACAGGTAATTGAAACGATACAACACTTAAATACACTCATCGAAGATTTGGTTTTTACTAACCGAAGTATTGTTTTAGGAGCAACTAATCCTAGATTTGAAGGTAATCCTAGTGAAGAACAAAGATTAAGTATTATAAAAGAATACTCAAGGTGGAAGCAATTATTTCTTGATCATTACATAATAACAGAAGAACAATTACAAACATTTATGATACCAGGATTTTGATGCTGTTAAACTAAAAAAATCAGTCATTGATCTTATTAACGATTATTTTCCAAAAATACTTGAATCATGGAAAAAAAATAGTCCCGCCATCGGTTATTCTTAAACATAATAATGATCCATACGGTTGAGGCCGTCATATCTCGCCTGGTATTGTTAACATAACATCAACGATCGCAGTCAATCTAGTATGTGATGTAATTGATGGCAGCTATCAAGTAGATCTTTCAAAAAGTAGCACTGCTGAGCAGGGGTATATATTATATTCATTCAGTCCTCAAGCGCCACCCGGGTGGTTAATTGTATCTGAACCAATTAACCCCGTTTATCTACGTGTACATAATCCGTTATTATCAAGGATACATTTCAAACCTACAGACCAAATAGGACGTATTTTGGATTTGCAGAATGAAGTTTTAAGTATTAATCTGTATGTGAGATCATAGAGCGTTATATCGCAAAACAAAAAAACAAAAAAAATAATATGTTGACTTCCATCAATCAAGTATAAAACAGATATTAAGGTGTTTATAAACAAAGAAAATTGTCTGTTTTATCCTTAGGGTATGAAGGAAAGTCACATAATTTTATTATTTTATATAATGTTACTTTCACTCCATACCCTAAAGATAAAACAGATATTGATGTGTTTATAAACAAAGAAAATTGTCTGTTTTATCCTTAGGGTATGAAGGAAAGTCACATAATTTGTATTATTTTATATAATGTTACTTTCACTCCATACCCTAAAGATAAAACAGATATTGATGTGTTTATAAACAAAGAAAATTGTCTGTTTTATACTTGATTGGGGGGGAGTCAACATATTATTATTATTATTATTATTATTATTATTATGAAATAATGACTCCCCCCCCCAATCAAGGATAAAACAGATATTAAGATGTTTATAAGCAAAGAAAAATAACTGTTTTATACTTGATTGATGGAAGTCCACATTCCAAAAAAAAAAAAAAGATATCCGAATCTAACTCGGATCAGAATTATTTTTTTTACTAGGTAAATCGTAATTATCAGAATAAAATAAAATAAGTAAATAACCTGTATGCTAGTTTTGCCAGGGATTTTGTTTAGCCATTATCACATTAACTCCACCTTCACTTTCATTTTCACAATGCTCTCTTAACTGTCTTATACGAAAGTTCATAATCTTTTTCTGTTCGTATTCATGAGATAATTCTAACTTAATTTTGTCAATAGCATTTGAGAGAGGTACAAACAGCTTTAACTGATTATCTGTAACTGTTGCCAGCGACTGTAACATTGCCTGCTGGATAAACTTCATGAATTTATAATCAGATGGCAAAGTGTACCTGTTCTCTAATTTCCGTTGTTCTAATGATTCAAAGTCAGACAGAATTTTTTCAGGATTAAGATTATCAGATATATTTATACCGTTATGTTGTAATATTTTAATCGCAGAAATAATAACATTAATGTTTTCGGAATTCATTATATTCATTATGTTTGTTTAATATAAAAATAAAATCAGAATAATATTAATAAAATAAAAATAATAGTCCCTAAGGACTGTTTCAAGATGATTATATACATATGATTATGATTATATACATATGATTATGATTATGATTATATCTTAATTACGGACAGCACATTTTAACCCCATGGGATCCCCTAGGTTGCCAAAGAACGTCCTAGCAGGATCGGAGGTTACACATAAATTTAGTTCTAAGAACTTAACTAACGTATCCCAGGACAGCACATTTTAACCCCATGTAATCCCCTAGGTTGCCAAACAACACCCTAGCAGGATCAGAGGTCACATACAAACTTAATTCTAAGAACTTAACTAACTTTTCCTAGGACAGCACAGTTACATATAAACTTAATTCTAAGAACTTTAACTCTAGGACAACACGGTTACATATAAACTTATCTAAAAGACAGTACTACGGGCCTTCTCTACGTTCAATAGAAATGTTTGCACACTCTCCCATCATAATCACCCAGGGAATGCAAAATTGCACCCACCAAGTGACATGGTGGGAGAGTGTACAAATTTTCTATTGAAACCTAGACGGGCTAGCTGACGCCCCATTAAATACTAAATTTTGGCATAATATCGCCTTTCGCCCGACAGTATGCCGGTCACGAGAATCGAACCACGGACCTTGAGTACGAGAATCTAGCGCGTTAGCAATCGGCCACCGGACTTCAATATGCATACATAACGAAAAGATTATTATATAGTTAAAGCGTAATGTACTTAAAGTATACAGAATAAAATCAGAATTTATTGTTAATGTATTGTGGATTTCTTAATAAAATCAGAATTTATTGTAAATGTATTGTGGATTTCTTAATAAAATCAGAATTTATTGTAAAATGTGAATTTATTTTCAGTTTCCAAATACTTGAGACTACATTACACAAAACCCACAGCTAAAAGTCTGTATTAATCAGACGTTGCCAAGGATACTAAAATAATCGATAAGTTATACGAACACGCAATGCCATGCTCATTTCTAAAAATAACCTTATGTATACAATTCACTGCTGAGATATATATATATTAGCCGATATAACACAGATAATATGTGACTCAGATTAGCTTGTTCTTTGTTTATAAACACATTAATTTATTAGGGGTTGCCGGAAGTGCACATTTCATAATAAAAATATAAATTGTGCACTTCCGGCAACTCTAAAGATAAAACAGATATTTTTCTTATTCTAAAGGTTTGTTATAACATGCGCTAAACCAGTTATTGATACTCACTCAATAATTCATCATCACTACACAAACGGTATTTTTCTTTGTTTTGTAATAGTAAAATTAGCTACAATGGGCCTCTTGGAAACATTAGTGTCCTATGGGACATTTAAACTGTATAAATCTCTATTAAATACATGTATTTAAGACAAATGGATTTTGCTGCTGACTGTACACACATGTCAATTTTATGAACGATATTTATGAAAAATAAGGAAAGATATATCGATACTTACTCAAAGCAATGCTGAAACTGATTGAGAGAGACCATTATATCATGAATACGACGAATGAGATGTGGGTTCTGACCAAAACTCACAATATCATTAGTACAACAAGTACGACAACTGCAAGATTTACTAGGTTATGCTTGACGGAGTTGTCTCGCTTAATCATCTGATACCATAGGAACATTACATCATGAAAAAAACACCTGATAAAACATGAAACTAAACAAACACACCAAACAAACTATGAAAGAAAAAAGAGAGAAAGAAAGAGATATTGGTTCATGAAGAAGGTTCTGGTAGACTAACATACTGGAATCTGATTTTTTGTAGAAATCTTTTGGAAAAAGCAGATCTCGTGATATTATCTGCCACGTATTTTACTGTAGGTGATACTATGTTAAAGTATTTACCAGCAGAATTAATTGATTTAAACATAATTTCTTCACCATCTGTATTTGTGGATTTAACAGCCCTTGCGTATCGTACGCCGCCAGAATTTCCGGACTTACAATTTTGACTTTGTGTAACAATTCGCAAGTTATCAAGCGAGTTATCAAGTTTATCACCACTGATGTGATCTTTTACAAGTCCATCTTTAATGACCCCATAAAAACATTCGTAGATGAATCTATGTGAGAAATAATTTTAATTTCCATTGGTATTAAATCTAAGATAACCAAATTTATCAACATTACCGACTGGTTTCTTTAATCTACAGTGCCTAATTACACCATCACGAGATGCTTCATAATTTGTAATGATTGGATGCTTTACAAACTCATTTTGCTCCATTTATAGACTAATATTATTTGTTTAAATCATTATTTTGAAAATCTAGCGAGATAATCTTCTTTGGGTTTTATAGGAGATTCAGAAGATGTGTTTTTTTAATCGTAATATCGTTTCAGCTCTCTGTATTTTTTACCACCACATTGCACACACAGTTGAGTTTTTCCTCTGACTCCAACACCACACCGCACACACGGTTTTGGTCCTAAACTACCTTGTCTAACGCATTGCATATGGTAGCCGCAGAATTCGTTTACGCATGCTTTGTTACAAGGAGAAGTATATCCGATCATGAGCCAATGGCATCGATTCTTTGTTTGAATCATATACAAGAGATTAAAATTCAATTTAAATACATATTTGTCCTAATTATAATAATGCAGGAATTATCCGCAATTGAACATTCTGGGGCCAGATTTGATCTTGACAGACTGCCGAAACACAAATTTAGTTTTTCGATGCAAGATCTAGCTTTAACGAATAAAGGTATAACAAAACGTATCCGTGAAGCCAAAAAGGAATTTCGCGACAATGGTGCGGCTCATGTGTGGTCGACATTCAGAATTGAAAATACTGTTAATGTGATGAATGATAAACGAGGAAGAGAGATTATTGACTACCTTGTTCAGAAATATTTTATTTTAATAAAATTTATTGTAAAGACAGACGATAACACTTGGATTATTCATGACAAACGTGATTCTGTCCACATGCAGTCAGGAAATAATATTGTTCTCAGTAAAAATTCCAAACCAGGAATACTTACTGGTATTGACAAACCATATTACGAATGAGCCTATCCTGTGACTGCGGTTGTGTACGCGGTATATCCGTTAAATAATAAACCTAACGTTGGGGATCTGAAACCCATGAAATTTTCAAGGATAAATTGTGTAGCTGAACGGGTTACAGAACACTTCACAAACGCGATACGCGGAAACGGTTTAACGGATTTACGACGTAAAAAAAATAAATACGTGGGCAGAAACAGTTAAAGATACCGGAGCGTCTATCAGCGACGTTGCTGAACTGGGAAAGAAATTAAAATTCCCAATAACAGTGAAGACGTTAACCGGAGAGATTTTGTACAAACCAAAATATAAATCAAGAGGAGCTTCGATAGATATTATTGATCATAACGCTCATGCATGGACTGTGGCAGTAACAATATTTTCACGAGATAGAACGGTTAAATTTTATAATGGTCATGTATTCGATGCTATAAAAAATATCAGTAAAATTGACCCTGTATCTGTTTGGCTGTTTCAGAGTTCGGAATATGATTATCATGATCAGTTTGTACGGTCTAATGGTGATATTTATCGTACAGAATTTCTCCACGAAGAAATGAAAAATCTTGCATTAAAATACACCTCTGATGATATTAAGGTTGGACAATTACTTAATAACTGTTTTACCGTTCCATCAATTGCTGCTCACGCTGCTCAGGAGAAAAATTAATGGAAACCGACACGATTGGAATTTCTTGAAGATGTCCAACACAGTTGTGTGGAATACGGACACGGTGGATTGTGGAATACTAAATACGATTATAATGACGTTATCTCATTTGATATGGTAGCATGTTATCCTGGAAGTTTTCTTGGATACGGAGAATGTTCTGAATACTTTAAGAGATTTGGTCATCCGACACACGAGATGACCAGAGTTGCGATAAACGGACCTTTACCAGATTTTGACTTAACCGGATTCGCCTGTATAGAGTCGTTCGAGTTTTACTGGGATCTCCATCCGATTGTTTATGCGTGGTTTAGAAGACATTTTTCAGAGCGACGTTGGGTTCCAATAGTACTAATAAAGTATATGCTTGATGCTGGAATTTTAATGTCGTTGAACGTGAGTGAAGCAATTATATCATACCGCGTGCAGAAACAAGTTTGGTTGCCAGAACCGGATGTATTTAATATTATTGATGCTAGGAGAGATTTTCCTAATCCTGAAGATGATATTGTTAAAATTACTAATAGTATACGTGAATGCAGGAGAGAAAGTGATGAGAAATTTGCAAAAGATCTCGGCAGAAAAATAATCGGTAAATTTACGCAAGGAGGATCATATGATCATAAACGAGCTTGTACGAGATTAATCATGGACGATGCTGAACTCGATTTTATAATTGCTGATACAACGGAGAAAAACACATTTATAAGTCGAAGTAATGCTTATTTATCAGACGGAACTAAATTAGGTACAATTGTGAGCTTTACTGATGGCGAGTCACCGCAGTTTACTCATTTAAGATCATCGATGCTAGCGTATGTTTCGATAAATCTATTATCGATGATTAACAGATTTCCTCGTTATGCAGTCAGAGTCGCGACAGATTCATTTTATATAAATAAAAATATGCGGATTCGTTAAAACAATTGCGTATTAACAATCATGCATCATGGGGCGAATGGAGAATAAAACATGAAGATATAATTAGTTATTCTGAATCTGTCGATGTTGAAATTGCGGAGACATATTACAAGAATAATCAAATACCAAGATTGTCATCGGCACCATCTGTATGTGATCCTGTAGCTAGACATAAAACCGTTTATCTTAATGGGTGTGGTGGTTCAGCTAAAACAACACGCGCGATTGAATTATTTAATAATTGTTCTGATATGATTGTTTTGACACCGACACATAAACTCGCCAGGGAAATAAAAGAACGAGGAGTAAAATCGTGTACATATTATAGTTTCTTTAGATGGTGCGGAGACGCATGGACTCCATCGCGGATGGGTGAGAAATACATTCCTAAAATTATTATCTGGGACGAGATATGCACGGTATACCTAGAGGTATTAAAAATATTTCTTGATTGGCTGTTATTGAAGAATACTGCTGTGGTCATGTGTGGCGATCATGGTCAACCGCCACCTTTCATCGGATCGTCTCCACGTGAGTGGCTGAAAACATTTGTAGATTATTACGAAGAAATAACTGATGACCATAGAGCTATTGATAAATCACTAAAAGAGTTTAAAAAGTTAATAAGATTACAGCCAGATAAAATACAGTGTGAGATAATGCGTAAAGTAATTCCAGAAACTTCTATGAATGATTTTTGGACTTTATGGAAACCTGCTGATTTGATAGTTGCAAGTAGAAAAATAGTTCGCGATACACTTCAACAACAATTATTTACGTTACATAAAGAAAATTTTTCAAATCTACCTGTACCTTTGTGTTATCGCCCAGCAGATACTCGACGACAGAATGTTGATGTTGAGATTCCTGGTGGTGGAATACAAAATCTTGTGTTAAATGATATTGTTTTAGTTGTTGTTGATGTTGTTGAGAGCGCGTTAAGTATGGATAGATCGCCGTGGACGTTAGGATACGCTATAACGATTCACTCATCACAGGGATTAACTATTACCGATGCAAGTATTTGGATTGTCGATGATCGTATTGAGTGGTCAAATTTAATTTATCTAGCAGTGTCTCGAGTCAGAAGAATATCTCAACTGGGCCGGATTATCATGGATTGCGTAATAACCGAAGAAATTCCTGACAACTTTGTCGATATAAATAAAAAATTAGCGAGTTATAAGCAATGTGACAAAAAAAAAATAATCGCGATTTTAATACTGATTCTGAATTTATTATAACACTAAAAGCACAACAGAATAATCATTGTGCAAGTTGTAACTGTAATATGCTATGGGAATATTCGAGTAATAATCCAAGCCTGTCTTGAATGTAATCGACGTCGGGGCGCTGGACGCTGTGCAAGTTTATAAAAGTGAACGCGGTGGTAATTGTGTATCCGTAGGAATTATTTGTAATTGTTCGCGTACAAATCCACGCTGAGGAGCAGTTGAATCTAATCTGTAGATTGCGGGTCTACCTGTGGACCTTACCACGCTAGAAATTTTGTTTGTGGTCACACTCCAGATAGGATCAGTTGCTCTTTTCCTACCTCCTTCAAGTTCACCAGGTTCATATAAATATCTTACGGTAACATTACCTAGTACTGGTTGAGAGGAAGATTTACGTTGTATTGGTATATATATATATATTTTTTTTTTTTTGATCGCATTAGAAGGTTTCATAAAAGTTGCACGAGTCACTTCGTTGTTCAACGCAGCTATCACACTCGGTAACCTTGCAACCCATTCACGAGATCTCTCCGTGGACTTAAAGTCAGCGGATATTTCCTTTGCGCATTGGTATCCAAATAACCGCTCAGCAAGTGTTCGATTAAATCGTTCAACGATTGCCTGATCACGATGAATTTCTGTGTATCCTCGTCTGATTTTAACGTAATGTCGCTTCATCAACGATAATACTGCACCAAGAAATTCTTTGCCAGGATCAACCTGTAGCAGTTGTGACCATCGTAGACCACCACGTTGATAAATGCGTTCAAACTCAGATGCAACTTCAGTTGCTGTTTTAGTTGATAGTGGTTCTGCTTCTTTATATCTACTCACAACGTCAACGACGGTTAACGCGTATCTGTATGTGTATTGACGTCTGCCAATTTTAATGGTATCGTGTGGTAAAAACAAAATATCTGCTTGATGAACTTCATTAGGGGTACTGACATCAAAATGTGCATACTCAATCTTTTTAGGTGGACTTAGATAGATTTGCCATATTGCCTGTCGTGCTAACCACGCTGCAGCAACATCACGTGAAACTTTTGCTGCTTCAGCAAGTTCACTAATCGCTGCTTTACCTCTCCAGTATCCTCTTGGGCTATAATAAACAGATTCCATCATTATGATAATAATCAGTTGATTAATTACCAGCCCCTAACATTATTTTACCTTTCATACCAGCTTTTACCAGAAAGCTAGCAAGTTTCTCTCTGAGAGATTTATCAGGTATAGAATTTAACGTATGAATCAACTTCACATCTGCAAGGTGCCGTTGTTGTAAATCTTTACTTTTATACGCGACATCATGAATGTGACACGCTTGATCAATTGCGTTTATTGGATACTCTCCAGGTTTTGGTTGGTGTTGGTTATCGAGTCGGATATCGAGACGAGTTCCAGGACCACAATAATTATATCCAGGTAAATTGTTTCTCACCAGGATACTCTGCCCATGGAGCTCCTGGTAATTTACCTAACGAAGCAGCGATATCTCCACCTGTCTTTAATGAAATAAATTTGTATTTTTTTGTACCACATTTCATACACCTGCCTGTAAGTGCACGCCTGTTATTTTTTGTTATTATTGTCGTTAATTCAGTGGTGGACGTGGGTGCTCTACATCGAACACAATATAAATCCATATTATTATTATATGGATATAATTGACTTCTCAGCGACACGAAAACAAGAGCCAGTCAAACATCATCCAGCGCTACCAAATTCTATCAGAGCAATTATACTTGGCCCATCTGGGTCTGGTAAAACGCAATTATTACTTAATCTGATAATGCGATGGCTCAAGTGGGATAAATTATATTTAGTAGCACCATCTTTAGATGATCAACGATGTTACGAAGTACTTAAAGATTTTAATGAAAACGCGAAGTCGCTGACGTGCCCTGATAATGATGCTATTGATTTTATTACCGATATCGATGAAGCTCCATCCATAGACGATCTTGATGGATGTATCAATAATCTCGTAGTATACGATGATGTAATGCTGGATATACAATCCAATCCAGCTCGGATATTTTCGCGAGGCCGTCAAAAAAATACAGACGTAATTTATTTAACTCAGAAATACACGCAAATTCCTAAAGTGATCAGAGATAATTGCAATATCTTAATTATGTTTAATGGAGTAGATAATTATACTTTACAAAATATTTATTATACTTGGTGTTCAGGGGATATGGACATGATTAAGTTTAAAAACTTCTTTTCAAAAGCACAAGCTATTCCGTTCGGATTTATAACAATAAATTTACATGACCCAAGATCTAGATACCGTATAGGTCTGGATAAAATCTTTGGTTAATTACAGCAGCAGAAAGGGTGAACGACCAACGTTGAGTGACCAACACGTAAAATAAACACACCATATAAAAACCCAAAGAGTCAGAGATAAAGTAACGAGATAAGCTAACCCTAGAGAAATCTCATGGTCAGTTAGAGACTGTGGTTTAACGTTATTGACCTTAAGATTTCCTTTTCGTAGAAAGGCTTATTTTTTCATAAATAAGGTCTCGAACAAAAATGGTCTGTTCACCCTCTCTGCTGCTACTGGTCTTACTGCTTGTCACTTCAAGGTAATTACTGAGGCATGAAGTATGCTTCTAAT
>JAECUM010061138.1:0-18375 GCA_016617855.1 Megalonaias nervosa
ATAGCACAATCAACACAATTAGGGCAGGAGGGCCTTCCTAAATGGTCTGCAAAGATCAACCAGGGAGAGCACCCTCCAAAAAAAAAAAAAAGTGGTGTATGTGCTGGTTGTGACATCAAGGTTCAAATTGACAGAGCAGGAAGTGGACAGGGTTCTGAGTACGTTTGGCTACCACTAGTTACATCATATGATGCTGAAAATCGACCAAGAGGTAATCACCTTTTTCCAGCACATTTGGAATACCAACGATCTGATCGACCGTTCGGGGTACAACGTTTTTAATGGCTGTGGAGTGCTAAGACTTTGTGGAGGTGGGACTGATCGATACTGAATCCCGAGGATATATTAGAAGATATTAGAAATATTTCATCATCGTGATAATAGAGACTGAACATTATTCTACCGCTTACACAACGACGACACTCGAATAAATCTTTTATTTGCAGTTTGTTAAGAGGATATTTTTTATCAACGAAATATACTTTCGATCGATCGAGGCCAATGGTAAGTTTAATATACTTTTCTTGACTGATTGGATTATGAAAATTATTAAATCCCTTTGATAACTCACAGCTTAATTTTTCGAGATAATTGAAATACTCGCTGTTATCAGATTTGATGAGCGAAAGTTTTAGCTTTTCACGATTGCTAAAACATATTCCTGATATTTCATTACTAATTTCAACTGTCAACTGTTTTCCGTCTATCGTTAGATATTTGATTTTGCTATTAATGCTATTTGTCACTGTCAAATTTTCAAACATTATTTCTAAAGTTTAGATAACATTTCATACCCTAGTCGGAGAAGATGATATCAAGTATAAAACTGTCATCGCGACGGTACCCAAGTGCAAACGTATCTACTCCGTTTTCGCAATAACGTTTGTCATCAAAATTACTTAAACCGCGTTTGATAATAACATCTGTTTCAAGTTTATGATGATTTGTTCGAATAGCCATTGCTCTTATATAACTAACACCTCCGTCGAGCGCGTACTTGTAATCATCAAATCCCATAAACTTTTTAACAAAATCGCGAGGCAAACCTTCTGCTTTTTTTGTCATTTTATTATTGTCTAACAACACGGCGTACATTTTGCTACGCAATCCAATAAAGTATTTGATGATGCTCGAGTTCATTTCGTCCTTAAATTTAGCAATAACCTTTTTATTTGTGTCGTCATGAAATTTACTATCGCGAGGGTAATCAGAGAAATCAAACAAATGTCGGTTATCAAAGATATTTTGATAGACGTCCTCACATTCGATTTCATAAACGAGCGAGTCAGTATCGGTAAACAACAATCTACTTGACGGCCACTGATTCTTAACAAATTTGTAATGAAAATCATACATCAGCCACTTCGACAAATCTAACACAGAAGCTCCAACATAAATCAGCTTATTTAGTTTTAGATTTGTTTTCCGCCGCTGTATCGCGACAAGATTTTCATTAAAAATTTCATGCTGACAAAATCATCGTCCGACACAAGTTTGTTTCGGCGGTTGATATCTTTAACTAGCTCGATGTTTACTCGTCTTCTAATATTTTCCAAAGACGGAGTTGTTCATAAGTTTAAAGAAGTTTTTCTCGAAATCAGTTTTCGCTAGAGATCTCCTAGAAGTATTTGAGTTAATATAACCTCTCATCCACGGCGACTGATTAAATTTTAGCACGCGATGAACTTTCCTCAACACAAGACCAGCGTCTATGGCTTGTTTTAAAACTCTGTAATGCAAAACATAATTTCATTTGTCGAGTAAATTTGGGACTAGTTTTTTTTTTTTAACCTTAGAATCCTGTTTTGGTGATGCTGTTGCTTGTTGTTCTTGAGATAATAAACTATAGTCTATTATCATTGACTCCGCACAAAACGGATAATCGTTATGTAAATCATGTAACGAAACAGGATAATCGAGATCAACTTCAACGAAATAGGAGACATCGTCAGGTATCTTTTTTTCGTCTCCGCCAGAAATTGGTCAGGTGTAATCCAACGAAATCTGCCAAATGGCATTGATTCTCTCATAGAATGACCATACAAATTAATACAATCTAGATAAATGATATACTTCGATACAAGATCAGGGTCGTACTCGCTCATGTATTTGTTATTTGCTTTCGAACACTTTTTTGTTATCACGCTAATACCGCCTCTAATACCTTTCTCGATAAAGTTAAACATGTCAACGTCTGTTAGTAACTCTAACTTTATTTTACTAAACTTTAACAGAGCATCCCAAGATAACCCGGGACAAGAGTAATACCAACAAGGATCAAGTCCGTAATTGATATAACTCACTTTCCTGAAGCTTTCAAATACGGCCGCGAGTAATAATATATCAGTTTCAAGTACAAATCATGATAATCGACAAACGTCTTGCAATCAAATTCTTTCCAAATATCTTGTGCGTACTTATACTCGCTATCAGTTATGTTTTCATTTTTTAGTTGCGAATAAAATTTGTCTTTGTCGGGTAAAGAAATTTCATCAAATCTCATACGGAAACACTCCTTTTTTTGTCAGTAGATTAAATTTATCTCCAAAACAATCTCGTAGGTTATTAAACTCGCTACAACCTTTCACTAGCTCATCCAATAATGCCGCCATAAATTGCAGGCTGTCAATGAAACGCAACTTACCTGGCGTAACCGACATATACTTTTCAAAATTATTTGGAATGCACTTGATTACATTATCAAGTTTTAAACGAGACTTTATTTCATTATTACCAAAAGCTTCTACAATAATATGACTGTCATATCCTCTGAAATTGTGAAGAACAGCTGGAATAAAATCTGGAGCATGAAACCTTAAATTACATTTATCATGTGCCGCCCCCCGATATTGTCCTGTTAGATGACAGTGGTCACGTACTTTTTTATTATCAGAAACGTCAAAAGCTTTTTCACAAATGTGACAAAATTCCGCCTGTTCGTGATCAAATTTCTGCTGGGTTGTTAATTCTGTCACTGGAACATTTCTTTTTAAGCGTATAAATACATCATCAGCTTCGTCAATCAACTGCTTGAGAAGCCAAACAGCCGGATCCAAACCACGATATAATTTAATAGGCTTTGATAAACTCGGATCACTACAACATACTACCTTATACGCTACCCCGCACGGAATATGATTTTGAATTTTTGTCGTACTAGATTGATTAGGATTGTTTTCTGCTCCAAGCACAGGCTGTAGTATACACTCAAAGTCGACGTATAACACGAAAGGAATTTTAAGTTTTGATTATGATTGACAAATTGTAACAAATTATTATCGCTAGAAGGCATTGTTATCCATTGTACGTCATTACAATACTGAAGGTGCCTCTGTAATTTTTCATTATCAGTGCAACCATGCAAACAACGATAGCAGAAATACTTTTTATTTTTGTCTTTGTTATACTGTCTGCCAACGAGCCCGTTAAAGTTTTTGATCCAAACACAATGATTTTTATAAAACAGCAAGTTTATTGTCGATTGAGAGGCTCTTTCTGAAATATATCTCGGATACACGTTTTCACGCTCATCTAGTCCGAAAACATTTACTGAAATATTATTATTTTGCTTTTCAGACTTTGGTATTTGATTTTCTGCAACGGGCAAGTCAATACCAGTAAAATTCAATCTCGACACATAAGCGAGATACTTGTCAACGCGATCAGCATTTTTTTTTTCTGCTGGAAACGACGTAGAAAGAATAGCCCACTGAAAACATTTTTGATCAAAGTAGTTCTTCACGTTTATACAACATTTTTATTTTTTATTTTTTGTGGTAAGTCAACATATGCGCCGCTACCGCGTAATACGTTATATTTCATTGTATGAAATAAGATTTCAGAAATCATTTCAAACTTCCAGCCCGAACCTAGTTCAGTAAATTCTTCTATCTTTTTCCAGATTTCCTGGTGTATTTCTTCGGCTAGCAAACGCATATTAGTTCCAAGCAAAACACGTCTTGACTTTGCGTTAATATAAGGGTCTGAAAAATCATTGTCAGTCGATTCGTCTGCTACAAGCAGCTTTGAAAATATAACGTGATACTGCACTAGGATTCGCAAGTCGCTGTGTTTTTCAAGTTCAAGTTTTACGGTTGGTTCTAGCAAATGATAAAGATCAGTTGCAGTAAAATTTACAAGTACGATTTCTTTATCAAACCTATAGCTGTTGTCAAATCCGGCAAAGGCGGTCGCTATTTGTGTAGGTTTCCCCATAAGACTGTTTTTAGCTATATCACGTAACTGCAGCATTGTTATATAATGTAGTATCCTATATCTAATTGATTGTTCGATCGATAACTCTGCGCGCCAGCTGAACAATCAATTAGAGATACAAAATTGCTTATAGTATAATGGCACAGAATTTCACAAGTAAACAAGAACACTATTACATTCACCCTCTTTTCAACGAGTACGCGGGAAATATGTTGGGGTCGGAGATTCACGTGAGAATTCAAAAACCGATTGGCAAAGCAACACCAGCCGGCTATAAGATCAGCGTAATCGGAGATAATACTGAACAGTTGAAATGCTTAAGAAAGATTTTATTTACACGTTATTCTGTGATGAAATTCCAGAAGGACAACGTGTATATAATGTTAACGGTGCGGTTACCGATGACAGCATTGAAACTTGTCTTTGCAAAACGAATTTCAACCTCACCCTGTGTTTGATTTGTATGAGGCCTCTGACAAAGAAATTATTCGACACAGAAAAGCGAAAAAAGTATTAGGTAATTTGCAAAATAGCGGATATCTCAAATTAAATGTTCGAGGAACACTAACCGATCAAGTTACTTATTTAAACCATCGTTTTGTTTATGAGACTTTCAACGGCGCTATTTCAACTGGTTTAGTCATCGATCACATCAACAAAATTAAAACAGATAATCGTCTAGAAAATTTAGATTTAGTTACATCTCAAGAAAATACTAAACGTGGAGATGCTGGTGGTACTAAATCTGCTAGACCAGTAATTTCAGTAAATACCGAAACAGATGAGGAATTAAAATTTCCTTCAATCTCATCTGCTGCTAAGCACCATAAAATTTGCAGCAAATTAGTGAAAGATGTAGCAGATGGCAAAACAAGATCAGCTACATCAATGTTAACCTTTGACAGGATTATCTTTAGATATGACGATTAATTATATTTTCTAACTCAGTTTTGGTAAGATAGTTGTGAGCAAACATTAGAACATCATTTTTTTTTTTTAAAAAAATTTCAGCGTCATTACTGTCCTGTCATTAAGTTTATTTTTTTCTACCGCTGTCAGCAGAATTTTGTTAGATTCGCCTTGCATGACATTAACGTCAACAGAATAAGAATTGTAACCCGACAAGCATTTTCGCACTGCCTCAGCTAATTCTCCGTAATTTAATATAGTAACCTTATGATGATGCTTTATTTCGTCAGTCATCCTGTTATTATATAAATTAGATAAAAATATATTATAATATGAATCTGATGAAACGACTTGCTGATATGTACGCGGACGACAATTTTACAGGGGGAGATATAATCTCCCGAGATATAATATCGGACGACAAAGTCGTCTGCGATACGATCGTCACATCGGTTGGTTATACCGAGGACGACATTTTATTTAACAATGACGACGAACAAGACAAGATTGTAGGTGTCGTTGACAAGAAAAATTACAGCAGACCGACTACTGGACGATATAATGTTAAGTATCATATTGCCAAAAAAATAATAAAATTTAATTTTACTGTCACAGAGCAACAAGTGTTTTGGCAGCTGATAAAACCTTTCTTAAACACGAAAATAGCTGGCCAACAAAAGAGCATAAAATTCGATTTCATATTTGTTAAGATATTTAACCTAATGACGATCTCTGATGATCACAGACAATATCTAGCATCGTTATGTAAGCCTGTAAAATGTAAATCCGTCAAACGTAAGTATGAGGAAATTTATAACAACATTATTTTATCACAGTCAATGAAATCGACCGAGTTAGTACCCAACTATTAAATTTATCGCTGTATCCCCTCCACTTGACGAGACTTTTGTTGCCGCGCTTCCTAAAAACTTCTTCGACAACAAATACATCTTGTTCAGTTTTCTGAAGTTCTTGTTCGTAAAAACTACCAATTACCGGTTCCCCTGCTAGATCCTTTAACGCATATGTTACAAGTATTGTTAAAATTACTTTATCAATAACAAATACTTCTTCGCTCTAATTTGGAGTAAATCCTTTTTCGAACACCCTTTTCACTAACGAAATTCTAACTTTATCACCAACTTTAAATTTGTGTCTGCGGTACATGTTTTCATTTGCTAATATCGGATTTTTAATTGCGTCATTTGGTGACATCCTGGTGGTTCGATGTTTTATGTTATTATATTTGTCAACTATCTGCGGAAGATCATCAATATACCTGTTTGTATTTTTAGCTGTCATATGTTTATGTATAAGTTCGTTTAGTGTACGATTAAATCGCTGGACGATAACGCTTTTTCCTTCATTTCCAGTGACATACTTTCTGATGTTATTTTGCTCCAAAAACTGCTCAAATTTTTTATTGAAAAATTCCGCTCCGTGATCGGTCTAAATTCTATTTGGTTTTCTTTCTGTGTTTGTTATTATTTGCTCTAGCGCATCAGTCATCGATGTCCCTGTTTTATCTGAAACGGGTACACTAAACGCGTACTTACTAAAAACCTCTATAACGTTAGAAAGATACTTTTTACTATCATTAAACTGAGCAAGATTTGAGACATCTACTAAATCTATCGCACAGATATCATCTACAGTATTTGCGACAACCTTACGTCGTGTAAACTTTTGTTTTAGGTTTGTGTAATTGAGACGCAAGCGTCTCCGCTGCCATATCATCGTACAGTTCTCTTTTGCCGAGTCCGAACTTGTATTTAGCACCAATTATCTCCTGCACAGGCTTTCGATCAATACGTTCTCGCATATTTTCCGGTTTCAGGTCACGCAGCTCATCTAGCATTAATTTGTCACAGCCAGGTGTATCGTGCTCATTATCCCGATAACAGATATCATGACGCATTGCTATTGCATCAACTTGATTATAAGGCTCCTGCCCAGGTAGTGGATTATCGTTTTCGTCCAGTTGCTTGTCTAATCGACTATAAGGTCCTGTGTATTTGTGAAATGCCAATGTGGTTTCGGTAATTTTCCAATAATTTTATGGATATCGATTCCGCTGACAACTATTTCACGGCGACTGCAACGTTGACAGTATGTAACGATTTTATCTTGTTCTACGCAAAGATCTCTATCACAATCACAATCACATTTCATTTTATTTTATTAATCGTTATACAAAATTGCAAAATGTTTGTAATTATTATAAGATCTGAAATTTTTTCGTGAAAAATGCTTTTATCTGCCTTTTTCTGGCCAATTTTACCTGTGTTTTGGGGGGTAAAATGGTCGAAAAAATCAGAGAAAACTGGTCCAATTTCCTATTTTTTGAGGGTCAAACCCCGAGGGGGTTAAAGGGAATTTAACATAGGAAAATTGAAAAATCATTTTCTTCCTGGTTTTGGACTGGTTTTTGGTTGATTTTTTGCTTAAAATCTCTGAAAAATTGTGCAAAATTGTGCAGAAAACCAGTCCAAAACCAGCAAAAAAATGATTTTTCAATTTTCCTATGTTAAATTCCTGTTAACCTTCTCGGGGTTTGACCCTCAAAAAATGAGAAATTTGACAGAAAAGAAAACTCCACAAACGATTAATCGTCTACTAAAATAACTTTGTCACATGCTCCAGCTCCAGTTACTGATTTCAAGAACATACTTTTTTTTTCTTCCACAAACAGCACAAACACTTTTTAGTATTATTCTATTATTGCTTGTTTTTTCTGTTGTCTCATTGCTGTTATATGTTTTAGTTTTACATTTGAGGCAATATGTTGCCATATACTTGATTGCTACACAAAATTAATTGCAATCTCATCGTTAGCGTAAGAAGGCTGCTTGTCAAACTGTAAAATGAACTTTAAAAAATCAGAGGCGGTCGATTTCATCTGTCGAACAAACATAATACAATAATAACCACAAGCGGTTGTCCCAATTGGCTGTAGTTGATTAGACGAATAACATATTTTTTCAAATTTTTTAAAAATATATGTTTTTATAAGATCGCTTGGAGGAAGTCCGAACGAATCAAAATAATTGTTATCGTAAATAGCTACCTAGTGTGTGCCAGATCCGTCTTTGAAGTCTTGTATATTGACTACACACGAACCACCTGTTGGCACATTATTTAATTCGTCTTTAGAATATACTCCACGAAATCCAACAATGTCATTCAATTTTTCAATGATAACAAAATTACTCAACGCCGTCGACTTTGTCACTGGCGTCTGGTACCTGGTAGTGTTAGCCCACGTCCTATCCCTAACAGATTTGGAATTAGACTGCCTGCTAACCCTGCTAAAATTGGAGCGAAAGGAATGATTCCTCCTTGTTTTGTTCGACGTCATGGAAGCCTTGTTTTCTTTTTTTTAGTCGGTGACGATTTTTAGCTGGCATTTTATTTCTTATTGTTACATAAAACTAACGATAGATTCGTTTGATACCACTGCCGGATATAGCTATTTTCGTAGCACCAGAAACTTCCCCAGAAGCAGCCGTTAGCCCCAGGGTCCCTAACACAGGCAATATTTTGAATATTACTGTTTTGGCTACTATAGAAAATGCTGGTCCGAGAAATCCACCGCGGTCGGACATGGCTGTTATTTGTGCAGTGGATAATTTTAGCATAAACGGTTTTCCCCGATCGAGTCTATTGATTTGCTGCCGAGTTAACAGTACTTTTACTGCGGTCCTGGAGACGTCGGAGACTGGGGGTATCATTAAAGAAACAGAATTATATTTGGCAATCGCCGCTGACAACTTTTTAATTTGACCTGGAGTTAGGTGTATTTCTCTGGTTTTCATTATATCAAGGTTGTCACACAAATTATACCTGTATTGTCATTTTTCCTTTAGGCGCATCAATTGTCAAAAAACGATCACTAACAACTAGCGCATATACATTGTATTGTTCAGCTGGCAGCGCACCAAGCGTCCACCAAGTGACTTCAATATCAGCAGTCGATCTGATAGCTTGCTTGGAGTGCTTCGAAACGTCAAAATAGAAGATAGGATATATTGACCGAAATTCTTCTATTGATATCTGAGATCCACTGTCTGCGTCTTGGTATTTTTGCATAGCCTCCATAAGGTACATATACGGCCGAGATATGTTTTTAGTGGCATCATCAGCAAAATTGCATTCGATTGCACGTTCGGGATATTGCCTAGAATTTATTCTAACAAAAATTCGTCTGACATCTGGGTTATCAAATACGAAATTCTTCATTTCTTGGTCATTGCGGAGTGCTTGTCGTTGAAATACTACGAACAAATGTCGAGGTAATTGTTCGTTTGACGTAGTTGTAACACGCCACGTGTAATCGATTGCATTAGGAATAGCTGTTTGATAAATTCTGTTCTGCTGGAAATAGATCTTTTTCGTATAATTAGTCAATACTGATTCGAGTTCCATCATTTTAGCTACAGACGGAACAACTTGTGGCATCCACAGAGCTAATCTTGTAATGGCAAACTGACCTTCAGCCACTCCATCGGCATGCATTATACAATCGTTTTGATTCGCTCGATCTAAAATAAGCGTATGTTTTAGTCCTTGAAATACTTTGTTGTAATCACGGCAAAATCCAAATATTGTGCTTAACGGAAGCATCATTGTTATTTGGCGAGATTCTGCAGCAAATGTTTTTTGTCTGGCGTATCCTTCGTTATATCTTCTGTTACGTGTACTAATAACGCCATTGATTAAATCTAACATAGCTACTTCATCTGCGGCTGCACCTGGTGGTGTTATACTAAGATTATTACAAGTTTGTGTCAGCGAGACTCTCACAGCATTTGCATCCGCTGCTCCAGCTGGTGGATTAATACCAAATTTTGCAGCATTTGCTATAAGAAAATTTCTAACAATTACAAGGTCTGCAGCGGCGTCAGCACCATGTGTAAGAGCACCTCTTGAAATAGACTCGCCTGAAGCAGTTGTCCCAATTCCGGTGACCTTAAACCACATCATATTTGTGGCCATTGATCTCGAGTAATCGTCACTAAATGAGACGATATTAAGTATTATACTCGCTAACGGCAAATGCATTGAAATATCTTCCACGGTTTGATTGGCAAGTTGATACCGTGCGCTTTGAAATAAACTCCAGCCGTTATTGACAAGTGCAATGTCTGTACCAGCTGGAATATTACCGCCTGCTGCAGTTAATAACTGACCACGCACTTCTAATACTGCCTTGTGAGGTAACAGAAACAAGTCTTCGTCACGTGTATTAAAAGTCCTGGCACCAGCTTTATTTGGTTCGTTTGAGTTCTCAACCAGGTATTCAATGTATTCAAATTCTGTCACTATGTCGTCGGTATCATGTTCTTCGGCAAGATCGAGATAATTTTTGACTGACATTATTCTATTTTACCATACAAAACTGCAACGACTAAGATGCAGCAGGTGTTATTCTTGTTTTCGCTACAAGTTTACGTACTACATTTTCGCCGCTTGGTGATAATAATTTTTTTGTGGTAGCTATCATAGCCCGTTCTGTTTCTGCTGTCGGTGCAATATCTGATATTACTCGCTTTATTTCCAATGCTGTCGGTGCAACACCTTTGGTTGGCCCGCTTTGCGGGCTGCCTTTAATTTTTTCAGCAACTTTTTGTCCTAATGCAGTACCAGCTGAGCTAGCAAAAGCTTTACCTGCGTCAAGCGCAATTGGTGCTACTTTGCGTGCAATTCCTGGAACATTTTCAATAATTTTTGCAAATGTATTTCCAAAAAATCCTCCAACGATTTTTCTTCTGTAAACTTTCTTTCGCTGTCTCATTTTATTATATCAAGAAGGTTGTACAGAAATCTATGTCCCCGCGCGTAGGTGTAAGTAATAGGTAACAATCTCGTTACTCAAATCCAACTGTCTACCCGATTGGTAAGTTAACTGCATTGTTATACTCGTTATTGGATTTTCAGGAGTAATTGGATAATATATTATTTGTCGAGGAGTAATTTGTATTAGCGACCCTGGTGGGACATCAGGTGAAAAACTGTAGATTGTTCGACCCTGGCTTCCTCTAGCTGAGTAGGACCCTGATGCGATAGAACAATTAATCAATATTGTGTTTACGTAAATTATGTTCACTGGCAGGTCACCGTCATATGATACACTTTGTTCTGTAACACTGCCGTACTGCTGGTTCTTAAAGCCTAACAGCGATGCAATAGTAGTCGCTGGGGAGAAATCGATTATCAAAATATTTTTTAGTGTAATTCTAGCTCGTAGCGTATTATAGTTTGGAACAAGCTCAAAATTTCCCGCAACACCAAAGGTGTTGATCAGCTCTTTTATCGTTTTATTAATATCGGTCACGTTATATGCTCCTTGTGGTATTTTGACTGATGTCGTTGCCCCAGACTTAAATGTAAAGTCATCGTTAAAACCTTTTTTTACGTTTGGCATAGAATGCCATAGTGTAGCAGAAATTAATCCAATTTCGTGCTGTCTACCAGGATCTAGTATTATTGGCGCATTGTAGTAGACGAAAAAGTTTGCGCTGTCACTCGTTGTCAGTGAGGAATCAAGTAACAAAGTTGTCGACATTATATAAGATCGCCATGCAAAATTTCGTACTCGGACGATGTTAGTAATCTGCTCGATCTAAGATGATCTAGTATATCAATAATTTCGTTGTCAATTTCAGTGCTTTCATTACCTGTCTCCTTGGACGATATTAACAGCAGTAGCCTGTCAACTATATCTACGTTTGATGTAAAAACTTTAACGCCAGATCCAGTTTTTTCTGTTTCCTCTGGTAATCTTTTATCTCGATTACGTTCATGCTGATCGAATAATCTTTTGAAAGTCCAACCTTTACCATAATCTTTTTCTCTAGTTCTGTATTTATCTGCTGTCGATAATAAAGCCTCAGCAATAATTCCGTCTCTCATTTTATCTAACAGAGGCATTATTTCTTTATTTTTGCTAGCTTTTTTAATCAATTCTTCAGCCTCAAAAGAATCATTAATTTTTTTGTTTAGAATTTTTTTTAGTCTATCGTAATCATCATTTGACCATTTCGGATATTATCAAAATCGTTAAGTTTTTCTTCAAGCAGATAATTTTTATAAACTCAACAAGTTCGGAATCATTTATTTTTGACATAGCCTGTTTTCTATAAAATCTTTTATTTTCTTCAAGAGGCATTATTTTTATCATACTTTCTTGTATCATTTTTTGTTCCTCAGCTTGTTTTAACAAACTTTCTGTCAATTTTCTTAACTCGTCTTGATCAACTGTCGTTCTTGCTATCGCTTGTTGGAGCGCAAGAGGATTGTTTATTAATCTGTCAAATTCAACCTGTCGTGCAACTCGATCAGCAATATTTCTTACAAGTACAGTTACAATTTTTCTGGTTTCTTCTTTTGGTTTTTCTCCGAGTAAACCTAACAAACCCTTTTCTTGTATTTTTTTTAGTTCTTCTGCAGATATTGCTGACACTTCTGGCTGTTTGCCAATTAGCGTTTCAGTAACAGGTTTAAGAAAACTAGCGGCTGCTTCTTCTGCTTTAACTTGCCCTTGGCGAGCTTCTTCTACTTTTTTCTTAAAAGCAGCTCAAGTTGTAACAAATTTCTTTAGTAATTCGATTCTTTGTTGACGTTCGTCCATTATTATTTTATACACGTGCTATAAAATTTACCTAGAGAAATGTGTCAATACAACAACGAAACATCTTAGCCGGATCACGTGCGAGTTTATCAAATAAGAAAAAGTTGTATTTTTTCTTTGGTTGCTTGATGATATAATTCAATAAATTTATCTTTTGTTATGTCACCGCACTGCTCGTTTGCAATATTTCTCACGTCAACATTATATAGTCCGGGAAATAGTATAAAACATCCTGTATTTCTCCTGATAAATCTGTCAACGTTGTAAAATCCCTGAGCAAGGTAGACAGAATTGCATCTTTTATTACGTGATAGTGAAAAGTACGATCTTATTTTGTTCATCTCTTCATTGTTTAGCGGGATATCGTCAAACACAACTATTTTATGTTCAGACGAATCAAGTTCATTTACTGGAATTAATTTCTCTGGTTGCCTGATCATAAATACATCATCACCAGCATTAAGCTCATCACGAAGTTTGCTGTTATAATCGCTCAATAATTTTTACTTATCCTGTTGTGGGTTAATTGTGTAAATATATACTTGATCGTAGTTGTAGATGTCGTTGAGTAAAAGATTTAATAATAGATTTGTTTTACCAGACCCTGTACGACCAACGATGAGGTAGTGGCAATTTGGAAGTTCATTGTTGTGTTGGTGTTTGATTAGCCGTTCTGTATCAAAATTTAATATAGACATATTATAAAGTAAATTGACATAAAATTGTCAAGCAATAAACAAATAATGAGCTATTATACAAAATTTGGAACAATAATAAAAGATCCGTCGACTGATGTTTTTAGTACAGACGGCAGTATTGATTTATCAAGCTACTTAAAGAAATCTGGTGACACAATGAAAGGCAATTTGTTTATGTCAAATCAACGAGTATTAGGTTTAGAAACAGCGTATCCACCAATAAATGTCGCTAATACACAAGCCGTTAGTTATGCACAACTAAAATCTGTCGATGACAGCAAGTTGTCGTTGACAGGGGGAACTTTAAGCGGTAACTTAGATATGTGAGGAAAAAAGGTTGTAGGCTTGGAGACTGGATATCTGCCGGCAAACTTAAATCAAACTCAAGCGGTAAGTTATCTGCAGTTGAAGTATGTAGACGGCAACAAGCATGACAAAACAGGTGGGATACTTACAGGTAATATTAATATGTCAGGTAAGAAAATTATTGGGTTGGAAACTTCATACCCACAAGCAAATGCAGATAATACGCAAGCGGTAAGTTATGCGCAGCTAAAATTAGTTGACGATAACAAACTTAACAAAGCCGGTGACACAATGGCAGGTAACCTGATAATGGGTAATAATTCAAACATAACTGGATTACCAACAACCTCGCCACCAGCTAATGATACTGATGCTATTAGTTATGTCCAGTTAAAAGAAGAACTTGCCCCATACTTTAAAAAATCTGGTGAACCAATGTCAGGTAATATAAACATAAGAAACAAAAAAAAAATAACTACGACATATGTTCCAGTTAGCCCTAATGATCTAACAAATAAAGCGTATGTTGACAGTGTGTCTAATGGTATAAAACGAACTAAAAACAATGTTGGATATATTCCAACACTTTATAAGGCAGGTGATAATCGAGTTGGGTTTGAGGTAAGCGCATCAGCATATTATCCTGAAAATTATCCTTATTACGCTTTCTCTGATAGACACGAATGGACGACCAATGGAGAAGTTGAAAATTTTTGGATCAAAATTAAATGTCCCACTGCAGCTGCTATTTGGCAATTTCATTTGCGAGGTCGACTAAATCCTGGTGTTGGTCAAATTTATAATTGGCGATTGGAAGGATCAAATGATGATATTAATTGGGCAACATTGTATAGCACGACAGACACTTACATTTCAACAACACAATATTTTACGATTCCGACAGAAAATACTGTTAACAAATACTTGTATTTTCGAGTTCATGTTTTTGCTGCTATACATCTGTTTCCAGGACGGACATCATTTCAAATATACACACTTGATGATCAGATATGATCATTGTGAACAAATTTAATCTAATGCTATAAAATAATGTCAGAACGAATGTTAATACAATTGTTTACAAACATTGCGACAGAATTTTATGATTATATTTTTAACCCGAGAAAAGATGTTGGAGATGATTCACTAGCAGCATGTGCGATAAATACCAGAAAAAAATTTTCAATTCCAATGATGACTCTCCATTGTCAGAAGAAGAAAAAAATTTTGTTCGTGTTATTCATATGCGGGGACCACAACTAAAAGAAGCAATAGAAAATTTTGAAGCGACAAGTATTTACTGTTATCCTGATGATTGTCTAGAAGAAATTAAACAAGTTGAAATTATATTTTAAAAAAATATTGCTCGATCTTGATTTTGGAAATTTAGATTTGATAATAACATCGGACTTAATAAAAGAACGAGCATATGGTGAAAGAGAAGATATGAAAAGACAAGTAAACGATAGCCATGATAGTCTCGACAGACTAGCAGAATCTAGAATAATGAGAATAAAAAGAAACAAGAAATTATATAATGGTTTTTTAAAACGAAATATTTTTAAGTATCTCGGTATGTACTACCACGACAAAGAAACCCTATTTAAAATCGTTACTATAACACCAGACACCGAGTTAATTATTAAAGTGTACGCAAACGCAATTATGCCAATGATAAGTAAAAAAGACCCAGAATTTGATCCGATTATCGTTGACAGGTCTCTAAAAATAATCAAAGATTCTGACAATGAAATTAGTGATCTTAATGATATTGAGCAAAGAAAGTTTTTTGACGAAGTCCGACAAACAAAGTTGGAAATAAAAATTGATTCTTATTACGACATAAGTGAAGAAGATGATATTCCATTTCCATCAGTCCAGCTCTCTAGACAATTGTCATTACGAAATTATTACAATGAAATCGAGAAAATGCTCACAAAACCATATGAAAAATTAATGCTTAAAGTAGCTGCTTCTATTGGTCTTCTAGAAATTGAACTAGACAAGCTTAAAAAATTAATGCTAGCAAATTTCGTGGTCGCATATGCAATTATCACGTTAGATCAGTTGAGTTTAGTATTAGGGTATATTGATGAAACAGAAAGCGATTACAGTAATTTGGTGAATAAAACAGATTTGTATGCGGTTGAAGTAGGAAATACTTTTGATTCATATACTTGGTTAAAGAAAAATGAGGTACTAACAAATAAACGATATAATGATACTTCGTCAGATGTTTATGACAAATACAGAATTTTTATAGCTGATCCTAACAATAATAAGTTCCGTGAGTTTCTTGATTCGATTGCTGGTACTAGAACTTTTAATATTGTATAAAAATTATATAATGAAAAAACAAATAATCGATTTCAATCATGTTTCAGAAGAAATTTGAAAACAAGATGTTGACGCACTAATGCAATATTATAAATTTTATCATAAAAACCTCTGGTGTGTTAAACAATGTTATAGGTATTACAATAGAATGCTTCGAGTAATATCATACTTGCCACTGCTAATGACCACCTCTGGCATAATATCAAGTGGGGTATCATTAAATCCTTTTCTGTTAATTATATCTGGTATCGGTGTCTCTCTTTCAACGGCATATAAGAAGATCGAACCCAGGCTTGAGAAAAAAAGAACGCTTGTAAGACAGCTAGTATTACTTATAAAAAATTACTTGATCAGATACGATCTTATTTGCGAGGTGTAAAATATGATATGGACGATTTAATACGCGAGTTCCGCATTATTGACAGTATGTTAACATATATTTTACCGATAAGGGTAAGCAGATATGAAAATAGTTATGACAGAAAATACGGCAATGATAGGGTATGAAATTTTATCTAAACTTTGTAAATAATACAACCAAAAAACTTAATAATATGCTGACCAATGATAGAAACCTCGGAATGTAAAAATAACTGTTCTATCATTGGCTATCACCTAGTCCCTAGTCTAAAATGTGGCGTCCGAGTCAAAATCAAACATAGAAGCCTTAGAATGTGAAAATAAATGTTCTATCACTGGCTATCACCTAGTCCCTAGTATGAAATAGGGTCTTTGAGCCAGGAACCTGGTATTCCCTTACTACTACTGTGACTGGAATGATGAAATAAGCAAGAACAAAGGATAGGTTGTTCCTGCGATAGGAAATGATTCTCAAATGCCGTTTGTTTATTTTAGCCAGTTTCAGAAATAGATCATTGAGTATGAGTGCACTGAACCATTTTGCCTCGAAACGGCAAACACTCTGTGAATCCCAATCAGTAGTATGTACACCACTCTGCCTCTTGGAGTAATAAAGATTTTACGAAAACAATTTTAACGTCTATTACATGAAAAAATCCAATTTTGTGGCTTCTATTTATTTCTCGTTGTTTAAGTGGTTTATTTATTAATTTTTTTTATTTTATTTTATTTTATTTATTTATTTTTTTTTTGGGGGGGTGTCTTTTTTTCTTGCACATTTATAGTGTTTGGTCGGCAGTGTTCTAATTCTTCCTGAAGTTCTAATCTGAACTAATAATTTGGAACTTAGACTTTACATTACAAGTTCTCATAAGCAGACGAATTTTCTGCACACGAATTTCGGAACCCAAATTTCGATTCCGAAATTCAAAACTTCGCATCTCAAACAACATAATTTACACACATTTGATTTTTAACAATCAGGCTTAGTTTTAGTAGATTATGAATTTGTTTAGATAATCGAGATATATCAACTATGATTCTATCTACTGGTATATTTCTGCACGTAAAATCTGAATCTGTAAACTGGTAAAACGGTGAAGATTTTTTTTACAGATGAGAAATTATTGAATAAACCTTTCCTGAATCTTTAATTTCTTTTTTATTGTTGTCGTATCTCTGTTGCTAGAGTCAGACGAACCCTTGTAACTTCAAGGTCTGAAAAAGAAAGCTAAAATCTTGAGTAATTTTCCAGACCCTTAATGTTATAGTATGCACTTAACACCGTTTAATATCCACTCACATGGCAATGGTGCGCGATGTCAAGTATGTGGCATAAAGCATGGAAGAAAAGGTGTAATTTTCCACCAACATTTAAGGTTTACTGTTTCTGTGTTGCTTTAAAACATAACACTGTTTTCATAACAAAAATTGTCTTATCTTTCCTCATTATTGCTGACGTATTAAGTCAATCAAAGTCGTACATTTCTAAAACTATACACTCATGGAAGTTCGATTGGATTATAATGTAAGTTATTTTAAGGGTCGAGAAGTGGTTTTCTGGTTATACAATATTGTGGTGAACTCCTACGTTACGCATACAGTGGCGAACTATTTGACGGATTACGTAAAATTCGGGATGAATGTTGGACAAGTTACGTATATCATTTTCACCATAATTTTATTTATGGCCCATATCTGATTACGGTTATGAGCCTTGCGTAACCATTATAGTTCTATTCGTGATTATTATAAAACAAATAACGTGTGCTGGGAAGACATTATTTTTTATTCTCTGTACGATACTTTTTATGTTTGGCTTAACGTATTGTTAGTATATAATTTCCTTACAATTAATCGATTGGGGATCTAATGTTCAGTTATTGACTTTTAAAGTGACGTTTCTAATAAGTGACACAC
>JAECUM010061139.1:0-11220 GCA_016617855.1 Megalonaias nervosa
TTTGATTGTTTTTCCAATTGTCCTCATAAACCATTCAGCTTCGCCATTGGCTTGAGGCCGTAAATGTGTGATTTTCCTATGCTTGAATCCCATGTATTCTGCAAACTTTGTAAACTATTGTCCATTGAATCGAGGTCCATTATCCGTTTATACAACTTCTGGTATTCCTAACATTGAAAATATTTTGTCAAGTTGCGGAATGACTGTTTATGTAAATATTGAGTTAATAAATTTTAACTACTGGATACCTTGAGTAGCCATCAACAAGTACCATTAAATAGACTCATGACGGAAGAGGGCCATTGAAGTCCATGCTAATTTGACTCCAAGGGTTGTCTGGTAGAACTGTCATTTTTAGCGGCTCTGTCGTTTGCTTTGGCGTTGATGCAAGGCATGGTTTACAACTTTGACAGAAATCCTCTGCTTGTTTGTCAATACCAGGAAACCATACTTTCTCAAGAAGAAGTTGTTTTGTCTTGACTATGCCCTGGTGGCTTTCATGTGCTAGCTCTATCACTCTGTGTTGTAGCCTTTTTGGGAATTTATCTTCCTGATCAAAGAATTGCACTGTTTGGTGAAGGAAATTAGAAGATGACGTTTGTTGGCAACTGTTTTTCACTTATCACATTTGGATTTGTATGATAAGAGTAACATATGATAGTTGACAAAACGATTGTGGTCACTGCTGCAGGAATACAATTAGTGTCAGCCACTGACAGCCTGCAGCTAGTAAGAAGCATTGACGGCACACATTACTGCTATGGACTCGTTATTATTGTCACCTGAATATGGATTGACACCATATCGACATATGATTGAACACCCTTTTAGCACATACTTCAAACGAAAGAAATAACAAATTTATTGCGCTTCAAAGAAATTCATTGGAGGTTAAGGCTTTTACACTGGTGTGATTTTCAAGTTTTATCAAAACGTTCTCTTCATTCAGGGGGCCCCGAGTGGCCGAGTGGTCTAAAGCGCTGTCCGTTACAGATCACTGCCATCTCACCTCTGTCTGCGTGGGTTCGAGTCTCGGATTCCGCCAATGTAGGTATGTGAGAAAGCTTGCCAGTAGCTTCTCGTGGGTCGGTGGTTCTTTCCGGGGTTTTCCCGGGTTCTTCCTCCACCAATAATACTGGCCGCCATGTATAGCCTATCGTGTGCTGAAAAATGGCGTTAAGCCCTACAACAACAACAACAACAACAACTCTTCATTCTAATGGGAGTGTTTTAATTACGGGAACAAAAATTTGTTTCAAAATAAGTCACCAGAGATTAATGATTTTTACATTAATTTTGTTATCAACTTTTATGCAAAACTTTCCCTTTAATGTAAATATTTTTATCATTGTCTCAGCAAGCAAGAAAGGTTCCTTCACTTTCATTAAGTTGTAACAAGTTTAAGAGTAGACACTAAATAAGCACAGAAATATACACTTTCGTAGTCCTTGTTATTGATAGTGACTAGAATGTTTTTGCTTTTTTAACCAACAATGTGCTGATAAAATGATCATTACTCGATTTTAACTACATGTTGATACAACCATATCCAGCGAAAGGCGGACTCGGATGCTCATTTGTTATATTCTTTCATCACATGCATTATGAATTTTTAACCATGAAGCTACCTCAATACATTACATTTACGAATCATTGTGAAATTTTAAAAAGTTTTAAAAATGTGTATTAAATCTGTATATCCACCAATTCATCCATCCTCTTTTCTATGTCTATCTTCAATCGATCCGTGTTTGCTCTTTGTATTCTGCGTGTATGGTGGAGTTGTAATGTTATTGTACAGTACTGCAAAATGAATAAGTTGTAAAGTTTCGAGAAAACTGGGATAATGTACTTGCCGAATGAGGTGCAAGTATATAACAACCTACTGATTGGACGGTACGGTTGGAACCCGCAAATTTCGGTCAAGAGTCACATGCTCACCACTGAGACAATGTGACTACCCCATTAATCGATTGTTACAACATACGGTAGTGGGTATTGGGCCTGGTCTACATCTTCTAACCCGTATTGATGGAAGCATGCACGCATGCACCTGTCAATTAATCGTTTCAACTGTAGTGCATTTCTACTGTATTTCTTCGTCTGTGGAAGAATTTGGTCATTGGAAGACTTTGGTCATTGATGGCCTATTTAAGTATTCATTTTATTACGTTTGAATGCATAGTATATGACACATTTTCTGTCATTAGTAAGCTTGTAACTGAATGTCCACTGCTACCAATCCAGTTACTTTCAGTCTACTTATCTATCAGTCTGTTTTAAATCCTGCATGATGTTGACCTTCTGCTTCGTTCCACAAAATCCGATTGAATGGTGGACAGAGCATGAAGAATAATCAGACGTGCTGACACACATCCGCACATACAAAACGATCTAATTGAAAACTGATTAGTTTTCAATTAAGCGTTAGACAAAACTTCTGCCAAGACGAAGTTCGTCAGCGTTCGTCGCTGTTATCTGTGAGCATATATAGTTGACGTCTTCACGATAGTAGTAACAAGAATAAGTCACTAATGGTCTTCATCACAGAAACAGTATCAGTGACAACCAAGGTGACTGTAGTAGAAATGATCAATAGAATCTGTTGGGGTTTGGACCTGGACAAGGAAATCCCAGTCAAGGGTTATATTATTTGTCTCCCCACGAGGCATAGCCTCATGGGGAAACGAAAATATAACCCGGTGACTGGGATTTCCCTGTCTTCGTACAAACACCGACATAGACTATTCTTCTAACCCAGTTTTTCTCCCAGTTAAATTAAAATAACCCTGCACCCTTGTAATTTAGTTTGCAGATTCAAAACACAGTATTTAACAGGTACTATTACTGCTTCTCAATCTATATAACGTTAATCAGATTTGTACTCTTATATGAAAATCTGAATAATTGTCCAAGTAGAATCTAGCTATATATGCCGTTCTTCGAAAATGAAAAAAAAAAAAATCAAAGAAAAAAGTTGTGTTGGCAGTATTGAGCAATGAGCTTCTCGAGCCAAATGATTATCTTTTTCTAACTACTGCGCATTCAGACGAGTATGGTCACCCACTGGTAAACCTAAATGTGGACAGCCAAAGATAACCAGGGGAGGGACAGTGATGACCGAGCTGAAGAGATGAGACTTTCCTGGGGCGAGGCAAAAGCCATTGCTAAAGACCGACGCAGATGGCGAAAGATAGCTGCAGCCTTAAGTCCCAGACGGAATGAAGAGGACTGACTATAAGAAGAATATGTTAATGAGGGCAATGGATGACCTATCGACACTAAGTACACAACTAATTAGATAATCCATATTTATCAAAACATTCACTTTAATCAAAAACCTTTGCATCATCTCAGGAAACAAGACCGATTTCACTTTCATTATAACTGGAAAAAGTTAGTAGACGCTATAGTGCTCAAGAATATATAAACTTTTGTGAGCTTGCTATTGATTATGCCATGAATGTTTCCGTTTTCCAACAGTGTATGTGATAATTAAATGGTAATTACTCAAATTTAGTCGAATACTGATATAAAAAAATTCCAGCTGAGGGTGAAGTCAGATGCTTATGTGTTATATTCTTGCATAACACCGCATAGGTATTTTCTAATCTGGCTGTTCACTCAAATCCATTGCATGTACCAAGAATTATATAACGTCTGAAAACTAAAGTTTTAAAAATGTAAAATCAAACTTACTAATATTTATATCCACCCATCCTCCATTATATCTATCTATCTATCTATCTTTGACCAATAGGATTTAATATATGTAGTATGTGAGATGGTGTTTGATATGGTGGTGTTTTACGGCACAGCAAAGCATGTAAGTTACACAGTGCCGAGGTTATTGCAGTAAATCGCTTGCCGAAGGACGCACCACGATAACCGGCGTAAGCTGAACCAACACTAGAATTCGATCCCGTACATTTTGTTACCAAGTCTGGCAAACTAACCACTTGGCACTGCGACTACTGACTCCATCAGTCAACTCTTACGACACATGGAAGGCGTACTTTGCTTATTAAATCTCGGAGAATGTATGTATGTATCAGAGTATGTATGTATGTATGTATGTATGCATGCATGCATGCACGCATGCATCAATAAATTATTAACTGATCGAATACTCTTTTAAACATTATAATATTTTTTTTTATTTGGCATAATTCGTTCATTATTAGCTTATATCTTTATGTCTTCTTTCATTAAGTCGTTCCTATTGATAAGAAACTATTTTGATCAGTGTTTATTTTCAACTTACCGTCCAGCTGTCCAGTCTCTTTTTGTCTATTTATCTATAAATCTATGTTTTAAATCTGTGTACTCTTCACCGTCCGATCAGCTCCGATCATCAAAATCCTTTTTAACGGTTGACAGAGCATGGAGTTATATGATATGATTACACACACACACACACAACCACACACACACACAAGTATATATTGTGTCAAAAGAAATCAATGTGAATGACTAAATTATTCGAATTAAAAAATTTTCAGTATATAGCTGTCTGCAGTGTGGCAGTTTATAGTGATGTCTAGCACTGGAGCATTATGCCGCAGACATGTAGCATCATGTCCCACCCAGTCACATTATCCTGACACCAAGCCGACCAGCCCTAACACTAACCTCTTAATGCTGAGCACATAGCGAGGCAGCTGTTGGTACATTTTATTTAAAAGTCTTTGGTATGACTCGACCGGGGTTCCAACCCGCGACCTCCCGCGTCCGAGACGGACGCTCTAACCGCTAGGCCACCTGAGCTGTTGTGTACAGTATACAGCTGTTCATATATTTTGCCTGATACGTTTGTAATTTTGCTAAGTTTTGTCATTCTCTTAGTCTGAGTCACATTCTTGTTTTGCGGAGAGTTCCTTTCCACACACTTGCGCAAACGCATACCACAACTAGAATAGTTCTCACACTTGCAATTAAATTCAATATACATCTTCTTTATGCATACAGACAAGGTTTATTTAGGATAAGTTGCTAATGTCAAGTAATTTTCATCATCTTTAGATGGGTATTAAGAACGAAAGACTAATGAAATCCGAAGATAATAAACTATGGCTGATTAAGAAGCACCTGCCGTGAAGGATGAGATGAAAGGAAACAAAATGTTGTTGTTGTTTTTGTTGTTGTAGGGTTTAACGCCATTTTCAGCAAAAGATAGGCTACACATGGCGGCCAGTATAAATGGTGAAGGAAGAACCCGGGCAAACCTCGGAAAGAACCACCAACCCACGAGAAGCTACTGGCAGGCTTTCTCAAATACCCACATTGGCCGAACTCGAGACTCGAACCCATGCAGACAGAGGTAATGGCAGTGATCCGTAACGGTGAGCGCTTTAGACCACTCGGCCACTAGGGGCCCTCCTAGTAAAATGTAAACAAGGAAATAAGCTATTTTATAGAATGCATTTCAGGAACGTTTTGTAATTCTCTTTGCCGTTGTCAGTACCGACCAGAACTGTACTTTCAATACGAAAAGTTTGATTACCATCGGGTTACAGGTATTTGTGTAATATGGCTGTCAGTCAAGAGACCGGGTTTACTCGAATTAGACCAATATGGCAGCCCCCGTTATCTGGCATCGTGGTGTTTGCCACGTGCATGGTACGCAGAGTATAGTAAAATTAACGCTAGTTGTGTCTAGCTTAGTCTTCATGCAGCAAGATAATTACAACGCAATAGCTCAATACTATCTCAAAGCCGTTGTCTACTGCGCGTGCAATACAAAATTAATTTCCTATTTTAGCTCCTATAAATACATTTTACGTGAATAGAATTCCCCAGAATATTTAAACGACATGTTTGAAAAGTTAATGGTATATAACTTGAAACTCATTAAGTACTGTTTGTGATATCTGACTATATCACATCTACCCAACCGTTAAGCCAATTCGTATTACCAATAGCCCTTAGAAAGATACAACAGCACCCCACCCCACACTATCCCCACACACAACAAGGCGACCACTCGTATTAAACTATTAGAACCATTAGAAGCATTAATGGCAGAGAGTGGCTATAAGCGTGGAAAAGCCAAAACATGTACTGTAATTAACGCAAGTATAACTAGAGAAATATATTTAGCAAGTGAGCTTGGCTATTACTGTAATAGTCTTTTACACGGGTGAACCAAAATATAATAATGCGCACTAAACATATCAATTTGTCCAAAGGGGAAACAAATTGCAATTACATAATGCAAAGAAGCAATAGAATTTTCGAAATTCAATTTACTCTTCAGTACGCTGATCGTAGGTAAAACAAACATTTTCCAGGCATTCAACGGGAAATATCCGGTGAGTTTTAACCAGACAGGTAAGGTATTGTGAAACATGTAGAGTATGTGTTGACAGATTATGATTTGTGTACAGGCTGATGTCAATTTCTATGTCAATGTTATTTCGTATAATCCAGTTGAACCTTATTTATCAATGCAATGCAATGAACAAGGATCAAACGGAAAAGGTCAGCTTTGATTCTACACTTCAACCATCCATTTGAGGACAGCTTTCTGACACAACTCGTTGTTTTTCGTTATTAGTGTTACTGTTTGACTTGACCATTGATACACTCTTTATAGTACAATCCACGGCTAGAAGGCTCAAAGTAAACGGTTTTCTTACTGCAAGCACTTTGCCCATGCAGCACTAGATGAACCTAACTCTGTATTTTGAAATAACTTTAAAAAGTAGCAGCAGAGAGGGTGAACCCTACAACTTTTTAGGAGGGCCATTCTCAAAAAATAAGGGTTCCTACAAAAAGGCTGAAAATATAAGTTCAATAACGCTAAACCAAAGCTTCTAACTGACCATGAGATTTCTCTAATTGGATTAGCTCATTTTGTTACTTTATTTTTGCGCGTGTTTTCATTTCTTTATGCGCTTGTTTACCCACCGCACACTCAATTTTTGTCGTTCACCCTCTCTGCTGCTATAATTAAATCATTATTATATCAATAATGGAATCTCATACAGCTAGATTAGCTCGAGAGCGACTAGAGGCAATTAAAAAAGATCTACCCGTCCGTGATTCTGTCAAGCAACAACTACAAGTGCGTCAGGAGTCTCAGGTGGAATTTGTAGAAGGTGCAAAACAATTATTTAAACCAATTGTCGAACCAAGAAAGAAAATTGTTAAAGCAGCTAAAGCAACACAGAAAGCTCTTGAAACATTATCTGTTGATATTGCTGACCGTATCTCAAGCAGCTCAACCACCTCCCGTTCAACCTCCTCAACCACAACCTGAAGATCAACCACAACCTCTGCCAAGAGTAAGAATTAAGACAGCAGATAAATTCACACCTGAAGGTATTGCCGCTATCATGGATCGAGACCAATTACTTGATATTGCCCCGTTTGGATATCATAATAGAGATAAGTATGTAAAACTCGACTATGTTAAAACTATGAGATCTATCGATTGGGTTAAGGATATATATCGCATTCATACCAAGATTCTGGCAACCAGAGGAAAGAAAATTAACGAAGATTTTGACTTTTTTGTCAATACAGTAAATAATCATCTTATAGAAACAATGCAGGAAAGGAGACAAAGAGAAGAATAAAGAGAGATTCGACGTATGCAATAGGAGGAAGATATAGAATTTGAGGAAATTAGACAAAGGAGAGAATTATGTCCAACAAGTAAGAAAAAACCAAAAGAAACTACTGGAAATGGCCTTATTACTCCATGTCCTAATAACGTTCTTGCTGATGTTGATCGACTAGAAATTCTGATTTGCGGAAAAAGAGCTGGCAATAATTCTCCAGAAATAATTAATGAAGCAGCTGATATTTGTCAGAGATTATTTACAGGCGGTATCATGGATGTTAATGTGTATCGGTCCCTCATTAATGAAATCGCCGATGATTATCACAGTGATTAAGTATGTAATTAGATACAATGAATAAAATAAGATGATCATACATAATGCTCAACGTGGACCGACCATAGTTAGAGTCATAAATTCGCGATTACCTACATATAAAGCGATCTACTGTGATGGACTCGGTGATGTTGTTCAGGGTCTATTTAGAAGGATAGCCCCAAAAGCAATACCGATTGTAAAGCAACTGGAAATAAAGGCTATTGACGTTGTTCGTGAAAAAGGTATTAGTAGCGTCGGTGAAGTTGCCAGGAAAGAATTCTCAGCAATCAAGGATAGACTAGCACGATTATGAAAAAGAAAAAAAAAACATAACCGCAAGTTTAATAGCAGGAAGTGGTCTTCGTGCTAGACGATAACAAATATAACAAAGATGTTCAAACGTGTATCTGATCCCGCATTTAACATAGATGCGCCAGTCCTCAAGGATGAATCTGTGCGAGATTATCAATATTATTTTTATGATGCACGACAGCCAAATCAACGTGGGTGAATTGAACTGCAAGTGACAATACAGGAAGGAGATATATATCAAATGACATTAAAAATATTGCTGCTGTCCGTAAACGTTACGCATCAATGAGGAAGACATCTGCTTAATTACTCTATCAGAGAGAGCTTTTGATTGACAGAGTTATCTCGCTTAATCATCTGATACGATAGGGATATAATAAAACGTGATTTTTTTGTTCATATTTTATTGAAAATGCAGATTTGTATATTTTATCTGCAACAAGTTGTACCGAATATAGGTGGATGCAAAAATATCTTGCAGCTGCATGCATTGATGTAAATATAATTTCTTGGCCTGTCTCTGCATTTACAGACTTAATAACCCTCCTTCCAACCATTTTGTGCTTACCAGAACCCCCTCGTACAAAATTCTGACTGTGTGATAGCTTGTAAGTTACATATAGAGTTATTTTTTTTGATTCCTATCACTACGATCGATTACAAGTCCGTCTTCGATTATTTCATGAAAACATTCGAACACGAATCTATGTGATAATATATTTTTCCTCCAGCATTAAATCTGAGATAACCAGCATTATCAATAGTACAGACTGGGTTTTTTTATTGACAGTTCCTGATTACACCATCACGAGTTGCTTCATAATTTTTAATGATGGGATGCTTCACAAACTCATTTTGTTCCATTTATATAATAATATTATTTGTCTAAATGATTATCTTGAAAATCTGGCGAGATAGTCTTCTGCGGTTTTTATAGGAGATTCGATGTCATCGGAATTAATTTTTTTTATTTATCATAATATCGTTTTAATTCTCTATATTTTTTTACCACCACATTGCACATACAACTGAGTTTTTTCCTCTGACTCCAACACCACATCGTAAACACGGTTTGGGTGCTAAACTGCCATGCCTAAAGCGCTGCATGTGATAACCGCATCATTGGTTCACGCAGGTTTTGTTACAAGGAAGAGAAACCCAGATCATGAGCCATTTGCATTTCTTCTTTGCTTCAGTCATTATATATATATATATAATTAAACTTCAATTTAAATATATCTTTGTCTTAATTATAATATGGAAGAGTTTGAGATATTATCCGCAATTAGGCCTTCTAGAGCTAGATTTGATCTTGACTAAATACCAAGACACAAATTCAGTTTTTGATGCAAGATCTGGCCTTAACGAATAAGGATACAACCGATCGTATCCGTGAAGCCAAGAAGGAATTTCGCGGCGAAGGTGCGGCTCATATGTGGTCAACATTCAGAATCAATAATGCTGTCGATACTATAATGAATGACGAGCGAGGAAGAGAGATTATTAAGTATATTGACAAACAAAGATATTTTATTCTATTAAAATTTATTGTAAAGACGATCCGTGATAAGCGTGACCCTGTCCACACACAGTCAAAAAATAATATTGTCCTCTTAAATAACAATTCGAAACCAGGAATACTAACTGGTATTGACAAACCATATTATGAACGAGATTATCCTGTGACTGCAGTTGTTTGTGCGAAATATCCGCTAAATGATAAACCTAACGTTAATGATCTCAAACCGATGAAACTGTCATGGATAAATTGTGTAGCTGAACGAGTTACAGAACACTTTACAAACACGATACGCGGAAACGGTTTAACGGATTTAAGGAGTAAAAGAACAAATATGTGGGCAGAAACAGTTAAAAATACCGGAGAGTCGATCAGCGACGTTGCGGAACTAGAAATAAATTAAGATTTCCAATAACAGTAAAGACATTAACCGTAGAGATTTTATACAAATCGAAATACAAAAACAATGTAGCTCCGATATCAATCATTGATCATAACGCACATGCGTGGACTGTAACAGTAACAATATTTCCACGAGACAGAACAGTTACATTTTATAGTTGTCATATATTTGATTTTATTAGAAATATCAGTAAAAGTGACCCTGTATCTGTTTGGTTGTTTCATAGTTCCGATGACGGAAATTTTGATTCGTTTGTATGGCCTAATGGCGTGCAGAATCTCCCCGAAAAGAAATGAAAAATCTTACGCTGAAATATATTCCTGATGATGTCAGAATTGAACAATTACTAAATAATTGTTTAACCGTTCCACAGTCGCTACTGACTTTTTTCAGGAGAAAAACTCATAGAAACCGACACGATTGGAATTTCTTGAAGATGCCCAGCGTAGTTGTGTCAAATACGAACACGGCGGATTGTGGAATAATAAATATAATTATAGCGACGTTATCTCAGTTGATATGGTAGAATGTTATCCTGGAAGTTTTCTTGGATACGGAGAGTGTCCTGAATACTTTAATAGATTTGGACATCCAACACACGAGATGACCAGAGTTGCAATAAACGGACCCTTGCCAGATTTTGACTTAACCGGATTCGCCTGAATAGAGTCATTCGAATTTTACCGGGATCTCCATCCAATTGTTGATGCTTGGTTTGGAAGACATTTCTCAGAAAAATGTTGGATTCCAATAGTACTATTACGATACATACTTGATAATAAAATATTAATATCATTGAAAGTAAATGAAGCAATTATATCATATCGTGCGCAGAAACAAATTTGGTTGCCAGAACCAGATAAGTTTGATATAGAAAAAAGATGTCAGGAAAGAATTTCCTAATCTTAACGAGGATAAAATTACTGAACTTATTAATAATGTATCTAAATATAAATAAGAAAATAATGACAAACTTGCAAAGGTCTCGGCAGAAAAATAATCGGTAAATTTACACAAGGAGGATCATATGATCATAAACGACATTGTACAAGATTAATCATGGACGATGCTGAACTTGATTTTATAATTGCTGATACAATTAA
>JAECUM010061140.1:0-19584 GCA_016617855.1 Megalonaias nervosa
TACAGCATTTACTGTCATCGAGAGTTAATAACGCCTTCATCTGAATAGAACAGTATATGATATGTCTGGAATCGCTAAATTACGAAATATTACACTTTCAAACGATCTGGGTGTCTGTGGGGTTCTTTTTAACCGTTTTATGCACGAAGAAAAAACAAAAAGCAATAAACCAACGCGGTGCAAAACAACACTGAAAATGGCTGACAGAGAAAGCAAAACAACACTGAAAATGGCTGACACAGAAAGCAAGACAACACTGAAAATGGCTGACACAGAAAGTAAATACCAGTATTTTTGGCATTGTGCAAGTGTCAGTCACAAGTGATTGAAGAAACGACTAACTTAAGAAAGTATACATCGTTTTTGTATGCTCGGTGAATTAATTAAGCTTTAAGTAATCCCAAGCACTTTGCTTATATTTTTTTAATCAATTATTCTATAAAAATTCAGTGCCTTTTAAAATATTATTTTTTATTATATCTTTCTACTCCATATAGTTGTACGTCGAATAGGGCATCCCTACCAGAACAGAACGCCACCGAAAAGAAAGAAACCAAGGACATCGTTTTCGCGTTTGCAGATAATGGAACTCGAGAAACGCTTCCATCGACAGAAATATCTGGCTTCAGCCGAGAGATCAGCCCTCGCCAAGGCACTCAAGATGACGGATGCACAGGTTAAGACGTGGTTTCAGAATAGACGGACAAAATGGCGGTAATGTTTGTGTCTTTAATAACTACATACTTAAATGCAGAGTGGAGCGTGTTGTATGGATACCATTTATGCTAGACAACATACATAATATACATTCGACAAAAGACAGTGCCATTCGTGCGCATCCAGTGAAAATAAATCAGGAACAATTCGACACGAAATTCGTAGTTCTATATCACTGCATTACATACGTACATACACACATACATACACACATACATACATACATACATACATACATACATACAGACATACATGTCATTTATTAATTTTTTTAATTATTTATTTATTTATCTATTAAATTTGCAAACTTATTTAAATCAATTTCCACCGCGAAATAAAGAAACATTTTAGTAATACGTCCTTCTTCGTACCTTTTAATTTCACTATACAAGAATAAAATAAAGCTGTACCCTAACATCCATCTCCCTAAACTGTAAAAAGAAGGAACGAACTTCAACCATTTGCCTTTCCTTTTCTCAACGTTCCATCTTGTAGATTTAATTCCGTTTCAGTTCTTCAACTTTAGATCTCATACAGACTGGATTCCATTTCAGTTCTTCAACTTTACACCTCGTACAGACTGGACTCCGTTTCAGTTCTTCGACTTTCCATATAATATGAATTAGATTCCGTTTTAATTCCAATGTGTTCACTTTAAAAATCATCTTTTATTTTTCGATTTGCACTTTCATGATTTCGTAAGATAGTCTTTGCACTATTTTGTCAGAGTTTAATAGTGTACATCAATAACAAAGCATTGGGATATTAAATATTTATGTCATGTGATCCAAGACTCTAAGCAATGACAATGATAGTAGACTGATAACTACTCATTGAGAGAACCTTTTGGTTTTATTCACATACCTAAGTTGATCTTCAGGAGCATCATGAAGTTTCACAAATGTTAGGAATTTTTAGAACTACTATCAATCCTTTCGAGGCATGAGAAAGATGCATACAAATTAGTATGCAAATGTGCAGTATTTGTTTTTCTGTTGATTGAAAATAAATCGATTCTGACTGGTACTTCCTTAAATCATTTATATTACATTTATTTCTAATAGAATGCGCTGAACCTTTGGTAATTTTAAAATTCTGATAGTACCACTACCTTTCTCATCTTTATTCAGCCGTCAGTAGTTTTAAGATTGTACGTTCTTTTAGCATCTTTAGCCTCTTCATTCTACCTTCGGTAGATTTACTATTGTAGGTTCTAATAGTGCATTCCACCTCTTCATTCTACCTTCGGTAGATTTACTATTGTAGGTTCTAATAGTGCATTCCACCTCTTCATTTGCTTCCACTGCAGATTCAAAATTACTTTTCTGTGCACATAGAAGAAAGCTGATTACGATTTCCTGTATCAAAAAATTACATAAAAAAGATATGCACCGGCTCCAGCAAACTAAAACACATCTCCATTTATTGTTGATATAAACCTTTTGTGAAACGTAAATACATTATTATGCAGCCAGAACTTCTACTTTATGAATCAGACAAGTGCGTTACAAGCTGTTCATTGTTAATCAATGTCGGGAAAACGAATACGTTTGTAGATAAGCAGGTATATATAAATAGCCCATGGAACAACTTTGTATCAATGTCAATATTTTTTCTTCTTGCTTTACGATGCGGCAATATAAGCATGTTTGTCCGTTCGTACGCGCTGTTACATGTATATGTGATCCATGTATATGTGATCACAATTATAGAAGTCAAAGCTGAACATGATATAAAGACAAAGCATTATTTTATTGAAGATGGTTTGTTTTATATGTTAATCACGACTTTAGATTTCCCGTATGTACTCGATTATAAGTCCAATCTAAATGCAAACTGCACTTACCCAGATCTGGCGTCAGAGAATGCGAGGGTAGATCTGGGTTTGTGCAGTTTGCTAGGACTTGTAAATAGAATAAACAACAGAGATTCTGATATAGATTAGAGATTATGTTATTTGAAGTTGGACTAATCTAATTAGCGTGTATATACGGTATTAAGAAACTGCTTCGATGCGACCGGTAGTGGCGAAGCGGTCGTAGTGGTCATATGGACGGATGAATGAGAAACAAGCATCTTTGGCTCCAGCATTTGTAATTATAATCCCAGATGCACAGGGGGTGGGGCGGCTGAGTGGGGTTAAGCGCTTGCCTTTACCAATCACTGACATCTCGCTTCTGTCCGTGTGGGTTCGAATCTCAGGCTCGGCCAGTATTGGCATCTGAGCAAGAGCTTCCAGTGAGTCGATGGATCTTACCATGGTATTCCCGGGTTCCTCCTCCAGCAGTTATACTGGCCGCTATGTACAGCCTATTTTGCAGTGAGAAATGTTGCTGAACCCTCAAACACAACAGCAGCAGCAACAACAACAACACTCGAACCTGTCTTAATAGGAATTCATATGTTTTGACTTCCTAATTTGGAATTAAATTTATTACATTTGATATACATTTTAATGATGATATGATCGAAGTGAAGACATTAAGCTTAAATATTTATGTGCAGTTTTTACCGGTGCAACTTAAATGACTCCAATTTATTTGACATCGCAGCTTGAATTATAGATTTATCACAAAAAGCCAAAGGCGACGAAGTATCAAAGGGTCGGTATAGAAGTTTAATTCAGGGAGGGAAGGAACGTTTTCAAATAACTCACAGAAAGCCTAATGATAAGAGACATAATTGTCTGTGTTAATTGTTCACAGTCATGGTCGCGAAAAGAACGTACCGTGCTTGAGTAATATATTTCGATTACGAGTCTCGCTTGACATTTCAAAACGATTAAAACGCACAGTGATTGAATCGAAACTGAAAGATTCGTGTGAATAAAGTAAATGCAAATTTTAAATCGGCAGAAGCTTGGGCTTTTGTGCATCATTTATACATTTGAAATTCATGATTGACGTTTGTTGTTTTTTTTTTCTTTTCTTTTGTTTTTCATTCTCTTAATTACTACATAGTTTTCAAAAGAAACATTAATAATCCAATCACAAAAGTAATACTTGAACAACATACCCGTTGACTATAAATTAAAGTAGTGGAATTTTAAGTTGATTTAATGGATACTAGTGTGTGTGTGTGTGTGTGTCTATATCTGTCTGTCTGTCTGTGTGTGTGTCTCTTTCCACACACACACACACACACACACACACACCCCCCGGGAAACTGATACACAGAGTCATTTCACAAAACAAAATTAGGAACAGTTCCAATCATTTTTCTGGGAAGAAAACTCTGCTTCTCCTTGTATCAATTAGTATCAATCAAACATTTATTAAAGAGAACATTGTGCTATCTTTTAGTATTTTAAAATTTTTTTTAATTCTTAATCAATTATTTACGAAAAGGTGAAGAAAAGTAATGAATTGTACACTGTATTAAGTGCCTTGCATCCATTGCTCATAACCAGTACCTGATACTAACTGTGACGCATATCCATTGCTCATAACGAATACCAGATATTAACTGTGACGCATATCCATTGCTCATAACCAGTACCTGATACTAACTGTGACGCATATCCATTGCTCATAACGAATACCTGATACTAACTGTGACGCATATCCATTGCTCATAACCAGTACATGATACTAACTGTGACGCATATCCATTGCTCATAACGAATGCCTGATAATAATTGCGAAGTGTCCACTGCTCACAAACAGTACCTGATACTAATTGTGAAGTATCCATTGCTTGTTGCCAGTACCTGATACCAATTGTGTAATATCCATTGCTCACAACCAGTACCTGATAATAAATGTGACGTATCCATTGCTCATAACCAGTATGTATCATTACCAGTACGTGGCATTACTTATGTAACTTTTTGATCTATTTTAAAATATAAAATCATTCTGCACCAAACCAAACCATAAAAGTACTGGAATTATTTTTTCAAGTAAAGGTATCCTTGGAAACTTTTGAGAATGAAAGAAAGTTAGTACTGATCAACCAGAATGATATTAAAATAATGGAAAAATATGTCACCGAATAAAAAGGCTAAGACGTCTAGCTTTGCCCACTTGAATCGGGCACTTTGACGCGTTTAAATGGAACTCGTATTGGGCGAATTACACTTACATACAGATTTTAGTTACACCTGTGAACTTAAGGGGATATATTTCCTTGTTATTTTTTTCTTCAGAAACTGGGCATAATCTACCGCAATTATCTTATCCTGTTGAAATAAGTCAGGATAATTGATTCCATCACCATAAATAACTTTTAACGCCTTACTCGAAGCATCTCTTGTTTGCTGGAAAGAAATTACAAAAAATAAAATGGTACATTTCTAAAACGATTAGACAAACAAAAAATCTCACATATAGATGTAGCCTTCCACAAGGAGCTATTGGTCCCTGAAATTTTGAAAGTAAACAAATATCCTAATCTGATGAGACCAGTTTCGACTACAAACGATTTATTTACAGTAGTAATCAAGGCCAATCTTTGAATAAATTTTTTGTTACATTCCGTCCGGGTCAAGATCCTTCAGGGACCTTCAAGAGTCTTGGTTCAAGCAAAATTCTTAATCTAATGTTGCAAGCATATTAATGAACACAAGGGAAATTAATTACTGTCAGTAAACTCTGTGCCCACCTTGTCGGGGTTTTCTTCAGTCTCGTAAAAACGTCCATAGACAATGCATTTAGCACCCTATTAAACACTTCTGTCCTGCTGACAATAGAAGAAATTAAACAGACGCAACCCTTCTCGAATAAACACCATGTCATTTTGGTTCCAGAGTAATTCTCAGCTACACGAAAACCTATTTTACACATAGTTATCGATCAAGGAGATGAAAATTGTTTAAATAACCTTTGCTGTTGGCATTGACACCTTGTCACCCCTTTCAGTATTTCACTTTGAGACCTGGCTGTGCTGGTTTGACCAAATAGCTTTCTAATTTAAGTCCCGGGCTAAGTAATACAATCTCGTCTTCGCACACGAAATAAGGAATAATCAGAAGTAATCTTGTTTAATGACTGTAATGAAATTATATATGACGCTGATACTATGTTTTGGCAAAAAAGAAGAGTTTGTTAGGATATTTTTTCGATTATGCGAGACGAATAAGTATTTAAGAAAATGATATGCCAAATTATAACACGTTTTACATTTGTTCTTTGAGTTAACTGAATAAATACTATGGTAAAATGTGAAAGTTTTAATATTGGCTTTGTTTAAGATATTGGGAATGTTTAAAAGAAAATGTTCAAAACTGAATCATGGTGTTGGATATCCATTTCTACTGGTGCAGGTCTTCTAGATGCGTTTTTACTAATGAATTGTATCAGCGTATTTGATACATTTTCAGATATCTTTTGCGCATAGCAATAAAAACGTCATCTTGCCTCATTTTCCATTTCAGAGCGTAGATCCATGAATAGTCCCTTATTAAGAATGCCTAAAAATGTATTCAACCACTTGATTCATCCGAATTTCTAACCACAGACACCTCCTTAGCTCTAAAAGATAGCCACCCAGCCTGACTTGAAATTCGTTTTACAGCCCGGAATCCCCTATTTCTGCTAATTGTGTGTTCCGTTTGACAGCCTGGAATTCCTATTTCTGCTAAATAAAACCTTCGTAAGTTTGTAAAAACGCGCGCGCGCGCGCGCGCGTGTGTGTGTGTGTGTGTGTGTGTGTGTGTTTTTGTGTGTGTGTGTGATCGACTTAGGTTTTTAGCGCAGCTTTAAAAATTTGTCAGTCATATCGCTACGATGTCTGCAGTGTGGCAGTTTATAGTCATGTCTAGCACTGGAGCATCATGCCGCAGACATGTAGCATCATGTCCCACACAATCACATTATCCTGACACCAGACTGACCAGTCCTAACAATAACCTCTTAATGCTGAGCACCAAGCGATGCAACTGCCTGTACCATTTTTTCGAAGTCTCTGGTATGACTCGGTCTGGGTTTGAACCCGCGACCTCCCGTATCAGGGGGGTACACTCTACCCACTTAGGCCACAGGAGCGGTATTTAATTGCAATCGATTATTCTGTATTATTCTTACTATTAAATGTATAAGGTACATTTATGCTAGCATTGATAAAACATTTCTTATGTGTCAGATACATTTATGCCAATATTGTTAACACTTCAAATGCATCAGGCACATTTATGCTAATATTGAGAACACACTTCTTTATGTGTCAGGTACATGTATGCTAACACTGATAACACACTTCTTATGTATCAGTTACATTTATGCCAATATTTTGATAACACTTCTTATGTGTCAAGTACATTTATGCCAAAATTGATAACACACATCTTATGTGTCAGTTACATTTATGCTAAATTTGATAACACTTCTTATTATCAAGTTCGTTTATTTTAACATTGATAACACACTTCTTATATATCAGGTATATATGCCAAAATTGATAACACAGTTCAAATATTATTGGCATTTCCAATAAAGTTATTCGTATTCGCATTACATTAGGGCCTAATTTAACTGGTATGGTTATTTTGTCTGGGTGAAGCTTTGTTTCAGGACGCGGTAAAAGACTTTATATTCCTAGCAAATCTAACGATCTACCTGCCTACATACATGCATGCATACATACATGCATGCGTACATACATACATACGTACATACATACATACATACATACATACATACATACATTCAAATATTCGGCGAATGTGGATATGTGAGAAAGCTTGCCAGTAGCTTCTCGTGGGTCGGTGGTACTTTCCGCGGATTTCCCGGTTTCTTCCTCCACCATTAATACTGGCCGCCGTGTATAGCCTATCGTGTGCTGAAAAATGGCGTTAAGCCCCACAAAAACAACAACAATAACAACAACAACATACATACATTCACACGTGGATAAAATAATTTCTGCAAATCAAAAAAATAAAGCTAATGATGTTTTCTTGCTGGTTTTTTGTGTGTTTTTAAAAAAAAAAATTATATAGTTTTTGCTGTCCGTACCTTTGGCTTAATCATTTACTAACAAACAAATGTCTTCTCAATGGCTCATTCGCAAACCTGAGCTAAACTCTATAGATTATACCTCGAATGTATATAGATGCCATTCAAATCACCTGTTCTTGTTCCTGTATGTACGCCACATGGTTATGTACGTCACATGGGGATTTTTCATAGGCTGTAAAATAACTACATCTTTCATAAAATGCTAAATGCCGAATTCATATTATTTTTACAAAAGTTGAAAAGAATGTGTGACTAAAAAGTGGATTTGCAATAAATGCAAAACCACAAAAGTGTTTTGTTCCGATTCCGGGAAGAACTCGTTGGATACGGCGTAGAAACATTCATTTCTACCTGACGGCCTCGACATATTCCTACGCCGCATCAAAGTCGTTCTTTTCGTCCACTCGGAACAAAACACATATGTAGCTTTATTTATATATATTTTTTCTCCTTTAATCACATGTTTGTCACGGATGCCAGCGCGGTGGCCAAATGAAATGTTTTGAAACCAAATCGTGGCAAATCCAACTTTCGGATAAAAATTCGGATTAAAAAAGAAAAACACATGCCATATTTTAGTTACTTACTAGCGTATATGAATATGTTAAGAATATGTATTCCTTTGTAAGGCCGAGAATCACCCTGCAGTTTTTAGGAGCGTAATTGTTTCCTGTCTGAACATTACTTAATTTTTTCAAGCCCGCTAAATATTTTCTAGTTTAATAAGAAAGCGTGTTTTATGTTTAGTGTTTTCTTCCTGTCATACCAATAGCGTTGCTAGTAAATTGTTGTCTTCAGTGTCAACATTCGATTTTTATCAGCACTATGTCCTTTAACAGTATTAGCTATAGTGTTGTAAACTTAATCATCACGCTTCAGTTACAGATTCGAGATTGTAACTTATACAACAATTAGCATACACATAGCAAATTCATTTACAACAAGGTGTTGGCCATTTCAGTTTTGGGGTGAGGCGTAGGACTGTGATTATCTATTGAGTTGAAATATTTTCTTTTCTTTCATCAGAAGTTAAATAATATTTTCCAAATAATATCATGGATATAATGTGGTGTTATTTAGCTATAAATCAGAGCAAAATATTTTTCCAACTATTGACACAGAAATTGAACAAAAAAGTGTCAGGCTCCTGGCCCCAGAACATTGAATTTTTGGTCTCTATTATAATTGTGGTATACCTTTGCTGGTAAAATTGTAACAAAACGCCTTGGCTTATTACAATTAACCTAGAAGGATGAATCCTGCAAATTTTCACTTTTATACCCTTTATCATTACATCCCAACAATTCGTTTCGCGTAACCTATTTTTATTTTATTTCTTACCTACAAATGGCTAGTCCATTTCTCCCGATAATTACAGCTCATTATTAGAGATAGGACTGCGACTATGCTTCTGGGTTTTTATGGAAAATGCCCTGTCCAAGTGTTTCTAGTTGGGATTTACAACCCCGGCTAAGAGAACAGAACATAACGTTATTTTACTCAGACCACGCGATATATGAGGGAAAAAAAATTAAATGTAAATAGCCGCAAGAGACAAGAGAAACACGATTATTGCCTTTGGGCACCGAAAAGAATTTTTTTTTATACATGTACTTGATTAACCATAATATAATAAAAAAGGATAAACAAATGGTACTGATAACGAAAAATATACATTTATTTATTCACTATTGTTGTTGTTGCTGTTGTTGTTGCTACTGTTGTTGTTGTCACAGTTAGTTATCATCATTATTCATGTACTATACAACTGCAGTACAATAATAATATAGCAAATACATACCTATTAATGAAACCAATGTTGGATCATTTGAAACAATTTACCCTCGCAAATGCTGAACCACATGTAGGACCCATGGGAAATAAATCCCAAAACCCTTTAAGGGCAGTCCTAGGTATGACCAGCATGGTTTTCGTGGATGTGTGATGTATCAATGTGAGTGTGTCTCTGTGTATGTGTATTATTTTAATGACATATGCGCTTCTGTTGCTGTTTTAATGTGCATATATATGTGATATGTCTAATATTGTTACTGTTTTAATGTGCATACTGTATGTTATGTGTTATATTGTGAATTTTATATATTGCCTGTTGATATTACTAAATAACTACTACAGACCCGGCCCTAGAATGTTCAGGGGCCCAAGGCAGCAAGCGATGAGCGCAGGGCCCCAAGCAAAAAAATTGCATTGCGGAGAAGCGAGGGGCCCAATGCGGTTGCCTCGTTCGCTTTGCCCTAGGGCCAGGCCTGAACTACTACTACTACTACTAAAACTACTACTACCACCTCTTTTATTACAGACGACAGACGGCGGAAGAAAGGGAAGCTGAACGACAAGCCGCAAACCGACTGATGATGACACTGCAAGCGGACGCAAGCAAGACAATTTACGACATTAGAGACCCACTCTGCATGAGTAATTCCTCTCTGAACGCACTTCAGAATCTCCAGCCTTGGGTTGAAGAAACATCGGGAACAGGACAAAATCTCTGACTGAAAATAGCTTCTTGACAATTTCTAAACAGAATTAACATAATATGTTTATTAAATATGTGAATTACAAAATTATAATCTACAAATAAATTGTTCTTTATTAAAGTTTCAATCGCATACAAGTCGAATTGGTGTTCTTACTTTGAAATATTGCAACAAATCAATACATACTCAAAACCATTCACGCATTTGACGTTGATCATAGGTTTCTCGTATCGCCAAGAGAAGATGTGGAACTAGATGCCATTTAAATGCAAATGAAGCTTAAACTTAATCTCTCTCTCTCTCTCTCTCTCTCTCTCTCTCTCTCTCTCTGACACAAACGCATAGATGCTGAGGTTCCAGCACATTCTACATAATTTTACACAATCGCTAATATCAACACCACATTATCATACTTATTTCTAGATATCGAAGTTAGTTTTCACGACCTTCTCTTATTGCCAATTAGGCATAATGTGTTTCTTTTTAGGCAAACGTCTGAATTTGTTTTTTTTACAATATTTGCATGGAAATGATAAGATCAAAATTATAGGGTATAAAATAATATTCACAGACATCGAAATAAGAACACAAATTATCCAAAAACGCATAAAGAAACCAGTTCTAATTAATCGTATCTTGCAGTCAGTAAAGAAATGCAATGCTTCCCCTTATTTAAAGAAAGACAACTATAATTAAACAAATATTAATTTCCATTTACCCATATATTCATTTAATGGTACTGTTATGAAATTGAAAGAATAATATTTTGCAGAAGAAGAGAGAAAACGTGATTTTGGATTCACTCGAATTTATACCAGAAATGCTGCAATTCCAGTGGCTTTTGAACATTTCATAGCAAATCAAAGTTTTTCTCATTTGGTTTCTTATTTTAATCAAGCAGACATATTGATCAATAATTCCTTGTCATACGCACTATTGTAAGCTTCATGGTAAAATGCAAAAGTAGCAACAAATAATTATTTTTGAAATAAACAAATAGAAAATAATAAACATAAGTAGCACACACAAGTAGAGGAAAACTCTCAGCAAGGAATTTGTAAACAGCGCGCCGGTTTTATGCGGAACGAAGTACGAGAAATATGCTTGGCAAAAAATGTTTTTTAAACCTAGAAACTTTGAAAATTGTGTTAATAGGTGTCAGTGTGCTAACCAAAGTCTTAGCGTAGTCAACACTCGAGAAAGCACGTGTTTCCTTCTTGAGAAAGAAATACTCGTGACGCAATTGAGCGTGTTTGCTTCTTGATACATAAACACAGTGGCGTCACTAGGGGGGTGCGAACCGCACTGGGTGACACCAAAATGACTGTCTATAAAATTTTTGTATTTTTGTGCAGGAAGGAGGTCCATGGGGGTGATATCATGAGTTACCGCACATGACTGTCCATAAAAGTTTTTAATTTTTGTGCAGGAAGGAGGTCCATGGGGGTGACACCATGAATTACCGCACCGGGTGACATCAACCCTAGTGACGCCACTGCATAAACAGCAGTCATGATGCACGAGATCATGCATTTCCTTCTTGAGACATAAAGATTGGTCAAGACGAAAGAGGGCAGATATTTCCTTCTTGAGACATAAAGATTGGTCAAGACGAAAGAGGGCAGATATTTCCTTCTCGAGACATAAAGATTGGTCAAGACGAAAGAGGGCAGACATACGTCGCATCAGTTAAATTCACAAAAACGAATAAAAATTTCAGCACACTTTTATATTTTTTATAGAAGTGATATGTTCATGCTTTTCTCTTATGTATCTTAAATTGAAACCAAGAATGTGAGTTTATGCATGAACAATACTGAGCCTCCGATATTCCTTTCAGGTATGTAGTTAATTTATATGTGTGAAACTATTAATGACTATGAATACAGAAAAAGTACATAAAACATGAGGCTCAGATGTACCTGATATCAGCACCTAACCCATACCCGTACATAAATTAACAGTTGACAGTTTCACAAAGCATGATTATGTAGTGCTGTAAATACACGACCTATGTAAACTATCTCCCCAGGCCGCACATCATGTCGATCTTACCTATTTTACAGTAATCGGACAAATACTCTTTTCAAAGATTAAGACATAATTGTTGCGCATAGTCCTATGTTCATAATTGTAGCCACCAAACTTTTGATGATCTAGATCTGTTTACCAACGTTTGTCTAATTGGATGATAAATATAGTCTCCAGATCTAGCGGTAACAGCTCAGCCAATCAGATGCTAGATCATTTCATTAATATGGGCAGATCTCACATATAATAGAATCTATCAAGACAATGACGATATAAGCTTATGTAACAAGTTGAAGCAATCCGATTGAAATCTGGTCTCGAGAATGGTAAAAAGCTCTTCCGATCAGATGCGAGACTAGTATATGTGCATCTCGATCATTATCAGTTGCATCAGTTATATTGATGGTATGATACTTGGAATAAGGATTTGTGTCATCAAGATCTCAGACGAATTCGATGATCAGCGAGATCAGAGCATGTTAATGAGATGATCTTGCATCTGATTCGCTGAGCTTGTTACCACTCGAGAGACTGTATTTCTAATCCAGAAAGATCTTGAGTACAATCACGAGAGAGATCCACGCACATTGATGGACTGATCGTGCAACTGATTGGTTGTGTTTCTTCCCAATAGAGACCTGGTATTCCTCATCCGATTTAAATTGAACTTGGTAAATAGGTTTAGGTCAGGAACATATTGGAAGAGATTTTATTATGAGTAAGCTATGCATATTTATGATGTGATATGACTGGCTGAGTTTGTTATGGCTCTAGCGGCTGTATTTGTTTTAATTTTTTAACGATCTTGATAAAACGAGGTAAATAGGTCTAGATCATTACGATTTCAGAATAGTATAATTGTGAGTGAGATACATGTATATTAATGGCATGATCATACATCTGATTGGCTGAGCTTATCAACACTGGCAATAATATTCTGATTTGAATTTCGCCAAGCTTAGTGAACGGTCTTATACCATCAAGATCTTGGATCAGCCATCAAGATCTTGGATTAGCCATCAATATATTGGATAAGTAATCTAGATCTTGAATCAGCCATCAAGACCTTCGATCAGCATTATTTTGAGAAAGTTCTACACTTAATATTGAGCCATTCGTATAACTGATTAGCTAAGAGTGCTGCGATTCTGAAGACCGAATTTCGTCAATATTTTCCTCCAACTTGGTAAATAAACTCATGTCATTTTTGTCTTACGAAAGATTCTATAGCGAGGTAGATCTTGCATCCGATTGCCTGAGCTTGTTAATTCTCAATAGACTATATTTATCATTCAGTTTTGATGAAACTTGGTAAATAGGTTAGTATTATAAACGATTTTTTTTAAAATTTTGATTATGGGAGAAATACTATGCATTTATTAATTATACCTTATTTTTTAAAATATATTTTCCTCCGACAATAGTAAAATAAGTAAAATCGACATAATAAATTTAAGAAGACAGCTTACAATGGATTGTGTTTCTACAGTACTATATAAGCCTGATTAGTGAGCTCTAAGGTAATGTTGAGCCGTCTTGTCATATTTTTAAACTAAAGTTTTCTTGAGGGTGTTGGGGGAAAATATAATTATCTTTGTGTGTATTAGTGGCGGAAAAGTCTATTTTGTTCTGGCCAAAATGACTCAGATAACCAGAAAAAAAACTTATGCTGGTATTTTTGTAAAAATAAACAAAATCGTTACATGTTGATTCCGATCTGAAACTTTATGTCACTTTATTTTTATATAAACGACAATATCGCCTCCCACATCAGAAAGGGTATTAAGATCAATGATAATTTAGTGAAAGAAAACTTTCAAAGGCACGGGGATGTAGACATACTTTATTTTCACTCTCTTACTCTCCCCGAGAGATATTCAAATTCAGGTTGTTTTTTTTGGGTTTTCTTTTAAGCGAAATTGATCAAAGTCAGTATTTGAAAAAAGTGTTTCATTTATATATACTGTATAGTGCAATATAAAATTACACAGTAAAGCTTAAAATTTCTAATGAAAATGATGGCCCAAATTATAAAATTAGACTGAAGATGAACAATCAGATACGAAAATGCATAAAATTTGTATCTAAGAAGTCACCATTTGGAACAATTAGGTATAGAAAATCGTTCTGGTTCTCGTTAATGACATATTTCGCTGTAGAAGAAGGTTTAATTAAAAAATTATGACCCTGTATTGAGCTGCCTACTGCATTTCTAATGACTGAAAAGACATACGGGTATTGTATGTGAGGCTCTCCCTTTGCTATTATGAAACATCAGCCAGATACTGATCTAGACAGACCATGGTGGGGTTCAAGCTTTTGGAGGGATGGTTCGCAACATAAATATGATTCAAATAATGATTCTTCAAATAAATTAGGGAAAAATTTACAACCTGCTTCGACTCATCCTCTTCCCTCGACGAACACTCTTTTTCCTTCGGATCTTCATGCCCAGTCCCACCCCCACCCCTATTCTCCATACCCCCACCTTCACCCCTTTTCTTTGCACTACACATATTATGCAAATGAAAACAGAATATTCGGATCTGTTCCTGCATGAAAAAAAGTGCAGCAACAAAAGGAGAGAGTGCTTGTAAATCATTTATATTTTTTCTGCAGGAAAGAAAGGCATTAATTTCATCAATTACCGCATCATTGGGAGTACAGAGTCGTCAAGACGATTATCTGGAACTGTAACATTAATCTTTTTCTGACCACCTTGAGAATGGAGGGTACAGCTGGGTGTTAGAACAATTACCGACAATTATACACTCAATTAATATCGGAATCCGTCAACAGCTCCTTTCGCTGGTTCCGATATCAGTCAAGACAAATCCGATCTGTCCAATTGCTTAGATGGTCGTGTTGGGTTTCTTCCAAATCAGGATTTTTGCACAATTCAAACCATCACGCGTGATGTAGATTAAAAGTTGGAATGGCAGAGGTTATCGGAAGCTAAAACTCATTAAGGAGAGGTAAAAGGGGTGTTGATATTTATGAAAACTTCGAGGTGTTTTGTTCGAAATTCTGACGTGCCTGTGATAAGGCAGAACTTGGAGTATATGAGACAAACAGCCGCGTAACCTATTAAATGCATGGATCGATAAGAATGGCGATTAAATCGTCTAATTTCGAACTTAGCAGTTGATGGTAGAGTTTTAAATATAGGTACAATGGCAACAGCAAGACTGGTTCATTTACATATTGTATAAGTTTATATTGTTAGCATGAAGGGCACACGCATATTGGCATATAAGGGGAAACAAATCGTGTCACACTTACTTTTGATATGCTGCGTTCAGTAAAAACAAGGGCTGTATCTTGACTCAAAGATTTACCTGTCAACCATCCTTAATTGAAACAAAGCAAGCATAATTAAGTAGTTCCGTGAAAGATACCAGGAGAATGTTTATTCTCGATATTCACCAAACATAGCTGGAATCTCAACATACTAATCAGTGCTATCGCGTGTAGCAATACAACTGGTTGTAATTAGACTATTATGTGTCTCAGTTCAATTAATATGGTATTTTCGGTGTAGGATTTAATATTGTTTTATAATAAATAAACATGTTCAGCTGCTGGGTAAATCTATACAAAAATTCCGAAAAAAAATTAATGATTTTCTAGGGAATAACACTAGATATGTTTTATGTATCACGATTATTTTATATCACGTTCTTGTATTGTTTAGATGTCTCTGAGGCTCATCTGAGTTTAAATATATGTTGAAAATGATGTTTTTCATTCAGTTTGTGGCTAACGATTTATATCAGCTTTATTTCCAAAATTCGGATTAACTTTAACCCTTTTTTCAATAGATTTTTATTCAGGATAAAATATTTTTAAAAATAAATTCATCTTCAGTCTAACTTTTATATAAAAGGGTTAATCCTCTCTTGATTGGGTCTTTTGGCAAATTAACTCTTTTTTTAGAGAGAGAATAAGGACAATTTGGCATTTAGGACTAGGCCTGGTTCGGAATTTTTAAATAAACTTCATGAACATTTATTTTATTCACAGACTATTCGAGTCTCATCCGGCTTTATATAGTTCATTTTCTCTCCTGGTTTGGGGGTGGGGTGGGTGGGTGTCTTTGTTTCTGTTTAAATTTTTTAAGGTCTATAACCACTAACTAGGTTTCCAAAGACCGTAATGTTACTACGTTTGTAAATAAATATACTTTGGACACAAACTCGAATTCAAAACATTATACTATTCCTGACATCTATTTCAGACATAATTTCTCCGGAGATAAAATCAATGCGAACCGCATTTATGTTTGGAGATCAATCTGTGTATAGTGAAGCACTGTCCAAAGACCACTTTTAACTTGCCTGAAAAAGGACCCGGATGGCTTTTAGTCATTTGATACTTTCTCCAAATATGACTTAAATGTAAATCACGATTCTACGCAAACAACGACATATTATTATTTACCTACCACCAAACTAGTAGCTAGAGCGTCCTCCTCGGATGTGGGAGGTCGCGGGTTCGATCCCCTACCGAGTCATACCAAAGACTTATAAAAATGGTACTAACAGCTGCCTCGCTAGGCGCTCAGCAATAAGAGGTTAGTGCTAGGACTGGTCGGTCTAGTGTCAGGATAATGTGACTGGGTGGGACATCATTCTATATGCCTGCGGCATGATGTCCCAGTGTTAGACATCGCTATAAACTGCCACACTGCAGACATCGTAGCGATATGACTGAAAACTTGTTAAAGTTATATTGAAAATCCAACACACACACACACACACACACACACACACACACACACACACACACACACACACACACACACACACACACACACACACACACACACACACACACACACACACACACACACACACACCAAACTGCCCAGCTCGCTAAAGTCATACATTACACACTCCGTGAAACGGAGCTGAACATTCAAACCACCTCGGCTATTTCTGCTGGAGAAAAATATGCATCGGATGTATGTCGACTCAGTAATTACTGACCAAGGTCAGTCACACCATAGAGATATACATAACATATAATCATGGAGAAAAGCCAGCACACAAAACAAATGAAATAAGCCTAATACACGCGTCTTCTTCCAATTGTTTCCATTCCAACATTCATACCTGACTGGTATGGATTTTCTTATAAAAACTTTCCTAATCATATTTCGATTTTTACAATTATATAAAAAGCTCTATACCGAAGAGTCTTAACAAAAGTTATTTCTGTTCGTGTTTGTTTTGAAATATGAGACACACCAAGCTAATACACCTTCGTGCATATTTTATGGATTTCAACATTTTAATATAATGTTAATAGAATACTCATCTATGAATAAAAATACGGTTTATTTTGTAAAGAATGGCCTCTACTCTTCGATACGTTGACACGACCATTAATTGCCGTTTTATAAAAGTAACACGTCTGTGGCATCATGATCCTGTGTTTACAATTTGCACCTTAATATTGGTAAAAAAATGCGTCCTAAATGGAGTCCAAGTTTTATTAAATCTATAATAAATATATAGACAATAATCTTAAAAATGCAAGGCATACTTGTCCAACAAGAGTTTTGTTTGCGTTTTCCTAAATAAAGAAATAAAGTGAAGGAAAAGTTCTTTAGGTCTGAAAGCTTTTCATGCAAAGATAAACGTAGCTCGCTATTTGAAAAAAAAAATAGATCTTGTGTAATTGTTTTAACAGAATATTTAACTGTTTTCTTACTACATTACAGTCTTAATGAATCCATGTAGTGTACAGAGCCTCGTGGGGAGACAAACAATACAACCCCTTGAGTGAAATTTCCTTGTCTCGGTGCAGTCCCCAACATAGGTTCTATATCTCTGTGCATACAAAAGTATTGAATTTTTTTGGAAAAGAAAAGTGAACGGATTTTACCATTCAATAATTAAATTCATAAGTACAAAGGAAAAATACTTTTAAAAACAGTCAAGGAAAAGGTTGAATAAAAACATGTTGGCGGTAATGAGAAAAAATTTTGCTTAGTATTTGAGTTTTGTAATAAGAATAGTTTGGGATGCTGTGATAGATAAGTGTCATTTTATTTATTTATTTATTTATTTATTTATTTATTTATTATTATTATTATTATTATTATTATTATTATTATTATTTTCCGTTCAGAGTGAGAAAAGCTCGTGCCAACCTCTACCCGACATTGAAAAAAGCCATAGAACAAGTGATAAACGCTTTCTACAAATATGACCAGCTATTAATAGACGGCTACACGTATGTATTTGATGAGGTTATGAATGATGCTGTTCTTGTAGACAAAAGATAGGTCTCAGTCCGAGGCCTACTAAATGTGTACGCGGGGAGCGGTTCAACTTCTATGTTAGGTTGTTTGGTATGGAATATATCAGGCTTAAGAGAGAAAATTTCTAGAGAAAAGAGGTATAATTTTATCAACCAAATTAAAAAATATCATATACTAGCCTTTGTTGAAACATGGGCAGAAACAATCGATCAGTTTCATACTAACGGTTACAAAAATCACGATCAGCTAAAAGAAATTCGCGGGGGGGGGGGATCTCGGTGTTTGTTCGTTAACTTCAAGCATTTCATTATATCTAGAGGAACAAGTGTCTCAGAAAATATTATTTGGTTAGTTGTTTCATATAAGGCTAGCATACTGAAATGGAACTAAATTTCTGGTTTTGTCTATTTGTCACCTGAATATTCCTGTTCATTCCGAAGAAAATGTATATGCAGTGGTAGAAAATGAGTTAGCTCACATAAAATTGAAATATGCTGACTATAAAATAATAATTGCAGGTGATTTTATTGCCTACACGGGTACAGATCCAGATTTTATCAATTGTGATAGCGTTATTGACCTACTTCAAGAATTTAATTATACAGAAGACGAAGAAATGTATGATCGGGCTAATCAAGATGCAAGGGAGATAAGTCACTATGGAGAAAAACTTCTACAACTATACCAAAGGATTGGATTGAGAATCGCCAATGGTAGATGTGGATCAGATAAAGGGATAGGGAAATTTACGTGTATCCGTGGCAACTCGGCCTCAACAATAGATTATGTTTTACAAAATATATCATCTTTTGTCATAGATGATAGATTGGAATTGATACAGATGCCCATTTTATTTTCCCTTGTTTATATGGGTAAACTAGAGCAAAAGGGTTTAAGTGTCTATGGGGGTAACGAAATAAATATATAGATATATACGTATGAAACAAAAGAAGGTCTATCTTTTATTCACAATTGCAAAGATCTATTCTCTGAAAATGTGGATAAGATTTTAAATGATATAAACAATAACAAAATGAATGCGACGAAACAATTACTGATATTTACCATGATGCAGCAAGTACAATGAAGACAATCAATATAAAAAAAAAAAAAA
>JAECUM010061141.1:0-27804 GCA_016617855.1 Megalonaias nervosa
TATCGGATACAACAGCAACTGCACCCTTAATTTACATTTAAACACAGTGATGAATGACTTTCAAAAACATTGTCACAAAAACTTGATACATTATTTCGTCAACGCCCTGGGCGTCAGAATGTTTTTATCTATGATTCCTCAATTCAAAACAGACAGACATACATACACACGAAAACGATATGACGTGCATTTTTGATGCAAAATTATGCACAAAAAAAAAAAAACCACGTCGAGGCTGGAATTTTCCATCTGTGGCGAAATGAGGACTTGATAGAAAACTTTCAATTTATTCCATCAGGACATATTTGGTAAAAGCTATGTATTCCTTCCATTCACAATTCTATTTTCGAGCTTAGATTTTCAAGTTCTTTTCAAGCAGATTTCTGTACATGATTTATTGGTTGTGTTTTTCCGGCACAGATGCCGAGTCCGCGCTGTGATAAAAATTAGTCTCGAAATCGAATTTGTTAACTATGCCTAATGGAATTGGACTATATTAGTCTCGCTTTCGAATTTAATTTTAACTACGTCTAATGGGAACTGGGCTAAACCAATATAAACATCAGTGTTGCAAAGTTAGTATCTAGAAAGCCAGGAACACTCCTTCTAGATTGTGGAATAATTTCTCTGGTGTTTACTTAATTGTTGTTAGAAACAGCATACTGGATTAGCTAAACTATTTTTGTCTTCTTGAATCAATATTGATCCAACCCCAACATCACTTGCATCAACAGACATTTTAAATGACTGAAATTTGGATCTGAAAGAACTGGTACACTCTTAAGTATAGCCTTTAACTTATAAAACGTCTCCATATATTTTTCAGGACAATTAAACTTGGTTTTCTTACTCAATAAATTTGAAAGGGGTTCAGCAATTATGAAAACATTGGAGCAAAATTTCCGATAGTCTCCAGCCATAATCAAAAATCAAATCAATTGCTTTCTACTGATAGGCACAGGGAATTCAGTGACAGCCTTCACCTTAGCATCTGTAGGTTTAACTTGTCCATGTCCCATGATATGTCCAAGAAATGTAACACATGCACGGCAAAACTCACTTTTGGATAAATTAATTTTCAAACTTGCATCACAGAGTCTATCAAACAAAATTCAGAATTGTCTCAAAATGATTATTCCATTTGTCGTGTAGATGATTACATCATCGATGTAAGCATCACAATTATCTAGATCAGATATTATCATGTTCAATTAAACTTTGAACAATGAAAAGCGAACCTTTCATCGCAAAAATGGCATTACTTTCTCTTTATAAAGTCTATCTGGAGTTACGAATGCCGAAATTTCCTTTGCTCTTTCAGTCTTTGGAATTTGCCAGAATCCTTTTTAAGGTCAAATTTGACGGCATATTTTGCATTTCCTATTTTGTCAATGCAGTCGTCAATTCCTGGCAAATGGAAATTAATCTGTTTTAGTCACTCTATTCACCTTTCCATAGCCAGTGCACATGCAGAAAGTATTGTCTGGTTTCAGTACAAGAATACATGGTGAACTCCAGTCACTTTTAATCGGTTCTATGAAATCATTCTCCAGCAAATACTAATTGTGCTTCAAACATTCCTGTTTGAGAGGGTTCATCCTGTACGGATGCTGTTTCACAAGTGTGGAATCAACAATTTCAAAATTATGGTAGATTTTATTTGTTCTTGTTGGAACATATGGTAACAAGTGCTCGTATTCAAGTAATAGCTGTTTCAGTTCATTTCTGTTTCTTCTTGCGGCAGACATGAATATTTCTGGTCCAGATTAGTCATATTGTTTGAATTCAGAAGATTGGTTGCACCAAAGTCACTACAATCCGATTGCATTCCATCGCTTAAATCCTCGCTGTGTGGGACAGGTACAGCTAAACTGACTGCATAATTAACACGGCTATCTATGTCAACATACTCCTTTAACATATTTAAAGTCGTTTTTGTTTTTGCTTCCCAGGCGTGTTAATGATATAATTAATTTAAATCACTTAATTTCGTTTCAGATGTGCAAGAACAATAGCACTTAGCTTGAAGAGGATTTTGAGGTGAGGGCAAGAGAAACAGAACTCTGTCACCGGGCTGAAAACTCCATTCCTTTTTTTGTGGTAAGGGCAAGAGAAACAGAACTCCGTCACCAGGCTGAAAACTCCATTCCTTTGTATCTTTGTCATACCTTAATCTCATTTTGACTGAGTAGAGTGCAGAATAGTCTTGCAACTTCATATGCCTTTGTCAATTTGTATTTAAAATTAGAAACGAAGTCGAGATTAATTTCTGTGTCATTATTTGAAGGAAGTTTCCCTTATAAAAACTTCAATAGTCAACGGACAGTATATCCAAAAACTAGTTCAAAGGGCCTAAATCCTAAAGATTCTTGAACTGATTCCACAACAGCAAACAACAGCAAACGAACACTTTCGTTCCAATTTCTTCCGATATCAAAACTATATGACCGAATAATATTTTTCAAGTTTGATGAAATCTTTCTAAAGCTCCTTGGCTTTCATTGTTATAGAGAGAAGACTTAAATTGCTGGATGCCTAATTCGTGCTGGAAAATTGTAGATAAAAAATTTGACCCTTGATCAGATTGGACAGATTTGGGTAGGCCAAATTCAGTAAGAAACTTTATCAAAGCTTTTACTATGGTTTTAGTTTTAATATTCCTTAAAGGAGTTGTCTCTGAGAATCTTGTGGACGTACACATTATGGTCAACAAGTATTGGTTGCCTGGCTTGGTCATAGGAAAGGGACCGACACAATCTATCATTATTATGTTAATTAATTCGTCAAATGCAGAAATAGGTTCCATATTAGCCGCATGTATCTTCTGACTGAGTTTTCATACCGTTTGACAAGTGTGACAAGATCTAGAGTATTTACGAATATCACTTTTAATTTTCGCCCAATACAAATTATTCATGATATTGTGAAAGGTCTTACTGATCCCTAAATGACCAGCCAAAGGAGTTTCATGGGCTAGACTAAATATTTCCTGTCTATATGACTTAGGAATAACAACTTGATAGCTCGCTAGCCACTCGTCACCAGCGGCTACCTCGGATGGTCTCCATTTTCTCATAAGGATCCCATTTTTGACAAAATAACAAACAGGTACTTATGTTGCTTCAGTTTCGTTAATAGCCATCTGAAACAAATAGGAGATCTCAGGTTCTTGTTCCTGTTCGACGACAAGTGATTGTCGTTTATCACCTTAATTAGAAGAAAGAGAATGAGAGGTACAAAGAGGATCACTGCGATCAATAGCTGTTGATTTAACAATACGAGGAGCAAACGTGACCTCATCAAAAGCTTGACAAGAACATGTGTCGAGTAAAGGAATACTTTCCTGATCAACATCATTCTCAGGAGCTTTCATTGGCATAGCTTTAGTAACTGCACAAGCTGGGTATAAATCAGCGATCCCCTTTTCAATAGGATCTACTTTCTGATCCAAAAATGGCTTGTCATTTACAAGTAGATTAATCACAATCTTATTTCTAGCTAGGTCACTGCCTAGTAATAAATGAATACATTCCATGGGGAAAGAAGTCACTGTTCCAACTGTCACGGATCCCGAGACTAAGTCTGGTGACAAATTTACATAGTGGAGAGGAACATTAACAAAGCCGCACTCTACTCCCTGAATAAGAACACTCATTAGAAGAAGACTTTCAAAAGGCAACGTACCTGACAATTAAAGACTCTGAGAAGCTCCCGTACCCCTTAAAATTTTAAGAGGGATTGGATTGGCTGAATCACTAAGTGATACAAAACCTTTCGAAATGAATGGTCCATGATTCATCATATCAAAATCAGACTTGGGTTTGTTTGACCCAAACAAATGTATTGCTTTCAAATCATTACCGTGACTTTGACCTCTTCGAAATAAGAGCATTTGGAAGAGCTTATGGCTTATATTAATGTTGCTTATTTTTTAATCTGTTGCAATCAGAAATAACGTGCCTTTTCTTCTTGCAATAGGTGCGCGTGGGAAGAGATAAGGATTTCTGATTAATCTTATGAGAAACTTGATTCCTAAAGGTTGTATCAGATTGAGATTTGGAAGTGCTCGTATTAGACTGAAATAGCATTTTACCAGAAGACTACTGAGTGAAAGACTTACAGACAAAAGAAACTTTGTGGGTTAAGATATAATCGTCAGCTGTACCAGCAGCGTTTTATAAAGTTTCGACCTTTTGATCATCAAGGTAGGTCTTAATGTCACCATGGATGCAGTTATTGAACTCTTAACCAATATGAGTTGTCTGGGGTTATCATAGTCTTGACCAAATTTTTTGTCTGAGCACCACCTATCAAATAATTCCTCTTTTTTGCATGCAAATTCAACGTGGGTTTGTCCAGTTTCCTTTTAAAGTTCCTAAACCTTTGTTGATATGCTTCAGGTACCAACTCATAACCCTTCAAGACGCATTATTTAACCAGATCATAATCAACACTTTGCTGTCTGACAGGGAAGTGTAAATGTCACGAGCTTTGCCAGTAAGTGCACTTTGTAATAACAATAAAATCAATTTTGTTCCCTTGACTGTATCAAATTTGCTGCAATTTTCTCAAAATGAGGAAAATATTTATCTACTTTCTTTTCCTTAAGAGGCGATACTAACCTAATATTCTTTGTAACACCAAAACCTGGACTTGTGTCTAAAGTGGGGAAGTGCATTTCACTTGCCAGCTGTAATTCTTTTAATCTAAATTGAAATTCCCTTTCTAACTTTTCTCTTTTTCTTTACATCTGCATTTCTTTCTCTCTGTCTTTTCTCTTTCTGCAATTGCATCTACCTTTCTCTTTCCTCTTTCTCTAATTGCATACGTCTCTCTTCTTTCTCTTTCTCTAACTGCATTTGTTTCTCTCTTTCCTCTTTCTGAAGCTCAAGCTTTCTTAACTGTTTCATTCTTACATTTTAATTTCAATTCCATAACGTGCAAGTTAGAGCAGCTGGAGACTTACTAATCAAATCCAAAGAACTTTTCTCGAAGCATTCTTATGCATTAAATATTGGACCAAATATTTTATTTCTTGCTTCGTTAATGAAACCTTCGCCTCAGAAAGATTGTATTGTCTGGCAAGATGAAGCAATTCATCCTTTTTCAAGGACTCTAACCGTTCCCGGGTACGATTCAAAAATAAATTTATCCACCTTAGTTGACATTGTAAACTCTTGTTGATTTCACTAAAGATTTCTAAAATATGTGAAATAATACCTGGGACTTGGACAATTCCAAAACAATGTGAATTTGAATTTAAAAAGGATTGTTCTGCAATATATTAGAGAAATTCATATCCCGTACACGAGCCCCCAATTTCTGTTATGAATCGATGGCCTTAAACTCAGTAATAGAAAAGAGCTAAAGCCAACAAATTTTGTAAAATTTAACAAATATTTTATTTCCCTAGAATACAAATTTAAAATTTAGAAAGAACTTTTGGGTATTGCGAATTAAATCCCAAATAATCCCAGAATTACTAACACAAGTCATAATGAATAACATTCTGAATAAACTTTAGTAGTATTCCAAATAATTTTTAACGCTGAAATTCTTGATGTGCCTGCAGTGGCCAAGAGTCTCCAATGTACTAAAATACCAGTGGTCTGAACTGTAATGATATGCCAACAGTCTTTTGTTGAATCACAGTAATAAAATCCAAGGTTTTCTTGTTTGAATTCACTATAATCCTAAGTAGATGTCTCTGTCCAAAAATATTATAGAGGAGCACCTTGCATTTCCAGTGAATAAATGATTTGAAAAAAATAAATTCCAGCCAAAATGAAATACAGAATACAACAACTAGGCTCGTTCTGCTTCAAGATCTCACAGCACAAATTAATAATTTCCAGAAAAACAAGAATATATAGAAAACCTAAGACACAAAGAGCCAGGATGTACATTTAGGACAACCGTTCATTTCCAGAACAATCCAAACTATAATTAGACAAGGTCTTTTGCTAAAATTATAATAAAGAATATGGTATACATAATGTCCTTGATTCATACCAAGATAATGATCATAATATTTAACCTACACTCAAATATAATATAATCTGTATATTAGTTGTTTACAGAATGAACAAAATCAATGATTCTGGTCACGTAGACAATGAACTCGATTTTTGACAAGGTCAGCTTCAAAATACGAACTAAGAACCACCGCAAATTAAATATACACAACACTTGTGACAACACTTTAGTATATAATATTTACGTTCATGTCGGTGCCGTAACCGTCGACACAGGAAAAGTGATGCCTATATCTCGCCATACGTACATAAGCGAGACAAAAATGATATTTCATTATTGGAAAGACATGTTAGATGAAATGTCTGGAATGTTTTATCCATCCTTTTCGTAAAATGTGTCAGTCATTGTTGAATTTTGTAAATATCTTTATTAATCATCTGAGTTAGATTCGCATCGATTTATACCCCCGTCTCAGATACAATGGGTAATCACACACACTCATACACACAAACACACATACACACACATACAAACACAGTTTTTAAAGATTTTGTAAATATTATACACGTTTCGTTTGGTTGGTTTTGTAGGTTAAACGCCATTTTTCAATACCTGATACACAAGGCGGCCAGGATAAATTAGTGGAGGAAAAACCCGGGAAAACACCAGGAAGAACAACCGACTCACGGGAAGCAAATGTCAAGCTTTCTCACATACCAACGTTGGCCGAGCTGAGACTGGAACCCACTGGGACAGGTGAGATGTCAGTAATCTGTAAAGGCGAGTGCCTTGGACAACCCGGCCAGTCTGGGCCCCTAATATACATATACTGTCTATGAAGAAGTACAGATTCTCAAGTAAGGCCATATTTAATACTGACTCTTAGGAAGATGACAGCTAACAAGACGAAGCCAATGTGCAGAGATTAATGATAAGGCGAAACCAATGTGCAGAGACTGATGACGAGAAGAAGCCAGTGTGCAGAGATTGATGATAAGATGAAGCCAGTGTGCAGAGATAGATGATAAGACGAAACCAATGTGCAGAGACTGATGATAAAAGGCCAGCGTGCAGAGACTGATGATAAGACGAAGCCAATGTGTAGATCTGGATGATAAGACGAAGCCAGTATGCAGAGACTGATGATAAGAAGAAGCCAGTGTGCAGAGATTGATGTTAGGACGAAGACAATATGCAGAGACTGATGATAAGACGAAGCCAATGTGTAGATCTGGATGATAAGACGAAGCCACTGTGCAGAGATTGATGATAAGATGAAGTCAATGTGCAGAGATTGGTGATAAGACGAAATCAATGTGCAGAGATTGATAATACGATGAAGCCAATGTGCAGAGATTGATGATAAGATGAAGCCAATGTGCAGAGATTGATGATACGACGAAGCCAATTTGCAGAGATTAATGACAGGACGAAGCCAACATGCAGAGATTGATGATAAGACGAAGTCAATGTGCAGAGACTGATGATAAGAAGAAGCCAGTGTGCAGAGGTTGATGTTAGCCCGAAGCCAATGTGCAGAGACTGATGATAAGAAGAAGCCAATGTACAGAGATTGATGATAAGATGAAGCCAGTGTGCAGAGGTTGATGTTAGCCCGAAGCCAGTGTGCAGAGATTGATGACAAGACGAAGCGAACGTGCAGAAATTGATGATAAGACAAAACCAATGTGCAGTGATTGATGATAAGACGAAGCCAATGTGCAGAGATTGATGATAAAGCGAAGATTGATGTTAGGACAAAGCCAATGCACAGAGATTGATATTAGGAAGAAGACAATGCGCAGAGAGTATGTACAGAGTGCTGTCATAAAATTACATAAAAAGCTAGCTTATCAAACACGAAATTAACGTGATGGTTCTGCCAAAGTCTGCGTATGGCTTACGAAAGCATGTAGGTGCTACGAAGGAAGAGAAAAAAGAACTGTCATAAAAGTAACGAAACCCATACCACTAAAGCCTCATCAGAAATACATCGACAGAGATAATAATAACCTGCATTTTCAGGTGAGACAGATAATGAATGAATGTCATCAATCAAAGTAATAATTGCTTATGTGCAGTGAATTGGATATTTAGCCTAGTGTGAGCCTGATCTAATCCATCTCACCTGAGGGATGGGGTGGGGGTTTTAATGTCATCCGTGCGTCTATCCATAATGATATATCCTCAACTGGATGGAAATTCACTGAAGTTAGAATAGTTTTCCCATATGGTATCCATCTGCGTGTGTAATATATTTTTAGATACATTACTTTGAGTCCCAGGAAGGGGATCAAAGGATAAGTATACAAAAATTACAATTTCAGTCATATTTTGCACATTTTCTGACCAAACTTTATACCTGCAGCTACTTTGGGTCATGATCCTGAGCGGTTGAGGGGGGGGGGGAGCGTATATAATAAAAAGCTAGGAGAGTTTACATGGCGATCCATGAATGTAAATCGGTAGTTTCAGATTGGTTGGCCATATCATCATGTTACTGCTACAACTTTGAAAATGACGATTTAAAATTGCTTTAATTTAGGAGATATTTTATACTGTGTTGATTATAATTCTCTGCTGAAACTGAAAGCGTTTTGTATTTCTTTAAAATCTCCACCTTCCTCCAGCAACTATTTCGAAAATATTAAATCGATGCACTGCGTGTTATTCATCTGTCACAATCACAACATAAATTGTATGTCTTATCGACTTTTTGGTTTCAACAGAAATCATAAATGTCATCCGGTTTTTTAAATATAAAAACCGAATTATTAATGGCACCACAAGATGATTTAGAAAGTATCGTATCGACATTTTCAGGACGCAAAAAAAGCATAACACATAGTGGAATATATTTGACGAAATAATGAAGGGTCTAAAGTGCGTGACTGTTATTTAAGGTCTTATTATTTCATGAAAATAACCATACAAATGGGTAAACATATATAACGAAATTATTTGCTTGTGATTTTTGGATATCACCTTTGCTAATTCATAAAACAAATTAAGAAATTTAATCTTGAAAATCACACAACACTTCAACAAAACGTTCCTGTATTTGCTCTCCAATTGTTTCTTACCAAAACCTTAGACACTCGTTTCAATGGAAATAAGATACTCAATCGCGGCTATTGTCCAGAATAGAAAACTTCTAAATATGTAGTTAATGCTATATTGAAATAGATATTAAAATTGTTCAGTGTTTTCAGTTTAAAAAAATAATGAAAGGGACTCATTACAGAACTGGTAGCTAGAAATAAAAATTAAGATGACATTGCATGATAATGACAACATTTTAGTACACATGCCGAGTGTAGTTATAAATACACACAATACACATGTTAGGCTGTAATAATTTTGTCAAAATACAGTATTATAAATCATCCTTTCTTGCACGTTTCCTACCATCGCAAAAACTGCGATATCTCTATGAAAATAACGAGAAAAGTACTGACATTATATCATTCACGTTATACAGACATTTGACTTTCCATGTCATTCATCTACGAATTTTGTGACCGCTCCGGTGGCTTAGTGATTAGAGCGTCCGTCTCGGATGCGGGAGGTCGCGGGTTCGAACCCCGGCCGAGTCATACCAAGGACTTAAAAAATGGTACTAACAGCTGCCTCGCTAGGTACTCAGCATTAAGAGGTTAGTATTAGGACTGGTCGGCCTAGTGTCAGGATAATGTGACTGGGTGGGACATCATGCTACATGTCTGTGGCATGATGCCCCAGTGCTAGACATCACTATAAACTGCCACACTCCAGACATCATATTGACATGACTGAAAAACTGTAAAGCTACGTTAAAATTCCAAAACACACAAACACACGAATTTTAGCGAAAGTTTTATTGTGTTCACCGCGGCTACGTTAAAATTCCAAAACACACAAACACGCGAATTTTAGCGAAAGTTTTATTGTGTTCACCGCGACCATACACGAAACACGCGTGAGCCAAGTTCTTTAACTTAAGCTAGCACAAAGGTTACTTTGTTCAATGTAAATAGAAGTCTCTTAGACTTGTCACCTGATATGAATATTGTTGCTCTTATTGACCCGGCAAATGTACATATGTTGTTTTATTAGTGATATCTGGGACTATGACATACCCCACTCGCAATCAGGTTTCTACTAGCAAGGGCGCAAACGAATATTGGGCAACACTTCAAATATAAATACACTCCAGACGGACGTAAATTAATGTCTTTAATTTGCACTATCTGGTATGCACCAGGAAAATCCGGGTTGAGGGTAAGATTACAGTAAAGACACTAAAAGCAATTTCGTGAACAAGATTCTATATATATATATATATATATATATATATATATAGAGAGAGAGAGAGAGAGAGAGAGAGAGAGAGAGAGAGAGAGAGAGAGAGAAACAAAATTTAATATGACACCAAACTCGTGCATAAATTCCAACAATGGATTCAATAAAAATGATACAGACCGAGTTAAACTGATAGAAGGAAAACTAATATTGCTCCTAACTGGAAACAATCACGACATGCAACTAAAGTAATGAACAAGAATTAATCAATAGAAATTAAAATATGACTGTCATAAGAATCTATTTCCATGGATGATCAATGTTTAAAAATTAACACAAAGAGGACCATTAAGGGCATCATCTTATGATGTTCAGAACAATGAATCTATGATGATTATTTACCAAGGGTGAATAAAGAATGGAATTTTTACAAATACGGATACTCTTTGATCCACTATCTATCTATCGATACACACACCACAAATATATATATATATATATATATATATATATATATATACATATATATATATATATATATATATATATATATATATATATATATATATAAAATCCACCGCCAGTGAACTCGATGTATATCGGTTTTCTCATTGCAAGCACTGTGCTTGTGCAGCATGGGGTGAACCGAACTTAGTATTTTGAAATAATGTACGACGTGAAAAGACCAATATCGGGTAACGCTGTACGCGGTAACGAAACCCCACTTCAATTTTGATCAGAAATAATACGTAAACAATGAGTATGTACAATTCCGTAACTATGTATAGATTTTAAGAGTTAGAGAAGTATAGGTGTAATGGGGGATGTCGAAAGCCTGGTTTCTGTTTACCATTCAAGTAAATCCACAACTGTAATTTCTGTTTTAGCTCTCAAATGTTTTACTCGAAAGTTTAAGAAGCAAATAAAATGTGAACTCTTAATTGCATAATAAACCATCCGAAAAAAAAACATTACCTTTGTGTCAAGTTTTGAGCGCACATGGATGGATATCATTTAAAAGATAACGTTGTGACTTCATACGCAACAGGTGCTCAGACTTTGTAAATTCGATAATTAGCCAGATAACAGAATCCGGCACAGTCTACCCGCCTTTTGACACTGTTTAACTGCCTTTGTTTGCAAGCTATAGAATCAACACAATGTAATCGCTTTGTAATTAAAACTGAAAAGAATAGGATTTCTGTGGAGTCAATGACATCCAGCTTGTACCAAATGATCGCCCTTGTAAGTCAAATCTTTTTGGAACAAGACAGAAATACTCGCTAGCATTTTGGTAGTGATGGTCTGTTGGTACATGTATTTGCTAAAATTAGTTTTTAAATAACAAAAGAGTAAATGAAATAGCAACGTTTATTAGAAGATAGAAACTAAGCAAAATATCTACATTACACGATGCAAAGTCATTATATTTTTTACCGTAGATAATATTTATCTTTCTGTGTGAAATGTATAGGGAAAACTGGTGCTCACTAACAGTAACAAAAATTCATGTAAGACTACCTAAACATATAAATGGCCAGCATGCAGAACCAAACTAAAGAGCTATCACGCTAGGGGTCATTCATGTGACACAATCGTCTTAACCCTTTGTGGGATTTGGAGATCGATAGTAGTTAAGTGAGAGTATTTGGGGTCATAAGGGAATTCATATTAGCCTGTAAGTTAACATGCACTAGACTGTATGGAGTCATACGAGAAATCGTTTAAATTGTCCATAGTTTTAACATGTGTATGTTTTAAGGGGCCAAAGGTATCTATGGAGCCAAATATTTTTAGAAAGTCAGTTTTAATACCATACCTATAACATAAACAATGAAGACAATGAATTGGGGTGCGCTAGCTACTGATATCTCGTATAATCCGCGTGATAGTACGATACCTACGACTACTAATGTAGCTAGAACCAATATTTTCTCCCAGAAGAGGATGGCTTTAATTTAGCTTTCGTTAACGTTTTATCGTCTTCACAAGAATGTTTACCTGCAACGGTAGTGTTACCTTCGCCTCCTCCATCGTTACCACTTGTGGATGATTTCAGAAAGATACAGAAGGAAAAATTGGAAAATTGCATACGACGACAGAAAGAAGCAGTAGAAGTATTTATTCCACAACAACAAGAAGAGGAGAGAAGAAAGCGAGATGAAAAGGAAAGAGAAGAGAAGAGGAAAACTTTGAAGTGTGAAGAACAGAAGGAAGAGAATGAAAACAAATCGCTGTGTGTACTACAGGACATTATGTCACCATTAGTGTCTGAGACTAGTGTATCATGCTTTTTTAGCTAAACACACGAGAAAGATACCTTCACGTGCCAAGATTTCCAAACCTTCCATCACTACAGCCAAGCTCACGACCACTGAGATGCCAGCAGCAGCAACAACAGTTACTACTACCACTACCTAAGTAACAACAACAGGATGAGGAGTAGGAAGTAGCCGTCGAAAGGGATTAAGACAGTTCAAGCTGATGATGTCAAATCCATGGGAATGTTGTTAAACAAAATGCTGAACGGTCCTTTTTAGGGCAACCTATATCTCTTTGAAATGACACCTCTCATTGATCGCTAAATCAAGTGAAACTTAAATTCCCATTTCCCATGATTTAATGGTGTGCATGTATAAGCGTGTGTTTAAGTATCTTATCTATTATATTAAAAAAATAATGACAAAGATATACTTGCGATTTTTTGTATTTCTCTTTGAATCAGAATCACAATAGAAATTTCACAACAAATTACAAAAGTATTTTTCATTCTTTCCTCACTGTCTGTATCTTTGTTTGAATTTCTTCTTTGGCATGTATTGTTCCTCTTTCTGCTGTTTCTTCTAGTTGCCTTGCCTTCTTGCATTTATTGACTTTTATTTGTTATTTTTATATTGTTTCTGAAGAACTTTCCTCCTCACGTTTATCCTTCTTGTCTTCTTTTTTCCTGGGACTTTCTGTAGACTCATGTCCTTTCTCGTGACAATCACAATAGGTATCGTTATCTTTGTCGCTATTTTCTTCAATCTTTCCTCTGCTTTGACGTTTTGAACATTCTGGAGCCCAGTGTCCATTCTCTTGACAAGCATTGCAAGTAGCAAGTATCTTCACTTTTATATCGAGAGGAGTAGTCCGTAGTCATATCTGACGTATAGTTTCGAATTTCTCTCTGTAAATCTGTTTTGACTCTTCCATATTCTCCTTCACAGTCTCAAAGCTGAATGAATTATATACTCAAACACCCTCATCTTGTACCACAAGACCAAGAGAGCACAGATCCACTAAGAAAGAAATTCGCCCAGTATCTCTTGAAGATTATTGTTACATTCTAGAGACGCAATAGCTGACATCAAGGATATGTAGAACCACTGCTTACACTTATTCGGTGAAATTTAAACAGTTGAAGTAGCAAGTGCCACCGGTGAAATTAGCATGTTCCATTACAGATTTGTGGACGTTCTTGTTAGAAACACTGAAATGACAGTGACAAGGTCAAGATGAAGATCATTTGAGAGTCTCCATCCATCATGACTTTTTGAAGTCTCCTGTCTGGATCGAGTTTAGTTCACCGGCGGTATTAACACCGTCTAAAGTCTTTGACAACATTCAATATGTTCAACAATCCAATGACGAGTTTAACATCACCAGTGGAAAAGCTACTCTTCACTTGATCCACTTTTCACCTCCTGGAGATAGCGGACCACGCAAAGTGTTATTGGTTGACGAAGATCGCAGAACCAAACGCACTATCGTTAACATTAACAACTCACAAGACCAGATTTGCTTAACCCGTGCCATCGTCGTCGGTCGATCGTATGCCGCGAAGAATGAGACCACAGAATAGCAAAATACATGGGAAATTATTGAATAATCGGACAGAGAAAAAGAAGCACAATTCATTTTCACATAAAGTGGGTATATCTAAAGAGACTGTGTGTGGCATTTCTGAAATGCAGAATTTCAAGACATGTTGGGTACTCGCCATATGTTGAAAATGAAGAGATGTAGTTTTCAAGGACCATATTTCCCAGGCAGAAATTACATTCACATGTATCATCATTAAGAGCATTTCGATATCATTACTAGTATCACATGATTTCTTGGATACGGATTCTACTGCTTGAAATGTGACCAAGTACTTTGAAGCCGGGACAAGCAAATTTATTACGGATAGAGATGTCGGTAGTCGTTTATCGTCCATGAATTCCTGAAGGAAAAGTACAAATTCATTTCTCGACTTGAAAGCGAACCTTTGTCAGTCCCAACTGTTACAAACAGCATCGCATGACACATGTTTAACAGCAGAAACGTGCTTGCGAATTATTGACATTGTACTCCACTTTTTGACACACTTTATTCGAACTAATAACTCAAAGACACACGTTTGTTAATGAAAGTAAAGATGCCGCTCTGAGACCAAGTCGTGGACTTTGAGAAGCAATGATACATCCAAAACTAAGAAAATTAACTGGAGGAATATATCAAGTACGACCAGCACAAAAACAAAAAGAAAAATGTGGATTGGATCTTTCTTGATATTGAATGTACACAAGAGTCTGTCACTCACATCCCTAATTTCTGCACAGCTAATCTGCTTATGAGAAGTGTATACTATAACTTAGATTTTTCACTGCACCAATTTTAGGAAGATTTCATAAGCACGTCAAAAAATCCTTCTGGAAATCTTGAACTCTTGCCGAATTTGCTAAATGGTTTATTCTCTACCAATGACACTTGGACCGAAGAGGACATTCATTCTTACGGGACTCATCGATATGCTACAGTCATGCCTCACAATTTTTAGTGGTACGATGGACAATTTCTTTTAAAATATCATTCAGAACAAGGTGCTGACTGTCCATGAACGGAGACAAGCTCATCTACGTGAAATTGGGACAGTACAGTTTAAAGATTCCATGTGTTATATGGCTATACCTTTGAGTAGAATGCCTAAAACGTTTGGTATAACAGAAATGGCCAAAGGTTATTTTCCACACTTTTTCAATGCCGAAGCTAAACAATACATTTTCCTGACGTTCGTTACCACGACCTTTACGGTACGCACACAGAACAACGAGAAACATTCTACTTCTGGTACAAAATTCACTTTTCAAACCCTTTTGACTTTTAAGAAAAAATGTTGAAATATTTCCGATCTGCTGTGGACATTTACGCCGTTGCTGTGCATAATTTTGACAATGATTTCTGGAACACAGATGTATAGATACTTTGAAGGAAGCTTCTACCACCGCTAAAAGGTGTGGATTAGTCTATCGAAAGAATTTCGTGTCTGAGAACAAACTAGCCGTAATACCTCTTCAATCCTACCTCTCGGTCTGCCGTCGATATTCCGCCAAAGCTTTGTAATTGCTACATTACTTGTATGAAAGTGAAGACAAATGGATACAACACGCTAGAAACGATGGAGAAAAAACCTGGAAGTATTTCTGTGGATGGCTGGGGTTTAGAAAACCCCCAAATCGTCTTTGAATTCCAAGGGTGCCTATTTCGCTGATGCCCCACATGTTTCTTTCTCAGAGTTTTTATGGAAGAGTTGTACGAACAAACATACCAACGACGCTCACGGTTAGAAAGACAATGATAGTAAGTGATAGAAATGTGCGATCACGAGTACGATCGACGTTTCAAAACCGGCCGAACATTTCTACGCATTCCTGAAAGCTTTGACCTGATGGACATCAAACCTTTCAATCCAAGTAACAGTTTATTAGGAGCACGAAGCAATGAGACACGTTTGCTGTCTTAACAAATGGTTGCCAAGGAAAAAAGAAGTTGCTTGTATGCTATACTTGTCCTGAAACATGTAATCAAGACCAACCTTGTTGCCACAAGTATGAAGAACACGCTTTGACAGGAACGTGGGTCGGTGTTTGTTTCATGCTTTGAATCGTGGATACCATCTTTTAAAAGTCTACAAAATGTTTCATTTTCCTGCCACAGAACAATTCCAAAAGCACGACGACTCGAGTCCAGAGATTTTCTTTGGCTATGCCAGCGAATTTCTGAAATTGAAATAAGAAACTAGTGGCTATCCATGTTTGTATCAGACTCCAGAATACAAAGATAAATTCAAAGAACGGTGCCCCTCCTTGGAAGGCATTACTTGAAACACATGGAATAGAAAGAAGGAAGACGATCGTTTGCAAAATTATGCTAAATTGTTTGTGGGAAAAACTGACGCAACGTCCGACATTGGCGAGGGCGGAATACTTGACCTATCCAAGAAGCTATTTTCAACTAGTGGCTGACAAAGAAAAACTCATGAAACACGTGGAGATCGTTGGTGAAGATTTGATCATGTTGAATTACGAAGAAGCGACAAAGCTTTCACCCCACCTCACCCCACACTGCCCCCACCCCGATGCATTTGGAAATAGCATAATTGCAGCGTACGTGACAGCCGATGTCCATGTACAACTGCATTCCGTCTTTAAAACTTTCAGGAGATCGATTCCTTTACTTTGACACCGACAGTTGCATGTATTTCCATCGCCCTCACAGCCATTACCTTTCAGCTGAATGGACGAACGAGCACCCGGAAGACATTATTCTCAGTTTTTATAGCAGCGGCTCTAAGAAATAGGGACAACAATACAGATATCGACAGGGAGAAATTCATACCAAATGCAAAGTCAAAGGACTGTCACTCAGCTATCGATCTAGTCAAGTGGTCGACTTCGATGTCTTGAAACAAAGTTTACAGTGCGGACAAGATCAAAACTTCAACATACAAAATAAGATCCAGAAAAAATTGAAAGTTTACAAAACCACCAAATCGTCAGTAGACCTTTAGAGAAAAAGTTTATCCAACTGTGTACCAGAAACAAGTTCGACTTCCAGACGACAACGCTTTACCTTACGGACACACTGAACTACAGTATATAAAGAAGAGTATTCCAAGACTAATACTTCACTGCAACTACAATCGTCGACCGAAAAAGATGATGAATTATGCGACACAGAAAGTGAGTGAGGGACCCACTATGAACTCCATGTTCAACATTTGAGGCCAGTACAAGCGATACAGAACGACCTTTTTGCTTCACTGGTACTGTGATGCCGTGCGTGTACCTACCTACCTACCTATGGATCTCATTCATGGACTTGCAAACAACTCTGGACACCACCATAGCTCATCCAGATGTTCTAATCAGGGACGTATACATATTTTCTGTAACTTTGTCTGACTTTTGTTACTCTGAAAGTCGTTCCCAGACGTTCAAATGGAAGTACAAACTCCCAAATCTTTAGCCTACGCCGAGAAAGATATAAAGTACAGTGTTTCAGGTATGGTGTAACACTTCGCGAATGTGAGTACCTGGAACATGCCAGATGGTCTCACCTCGGTAATATCTTCCTTTGGTAGGTCCAAAATAATACGATCATCATGCCGGATACTTTAAAAGAGAACATTTGCAGTTTGCCTCTTGAGCTACGAGAATGCATTTCTCCAAGAGATTCAAGTCAAACGCAAACAACAGATACGTCCTTTTGAGGCATAGACTTTATAACCAGTGGTACCTCAATTCTGTAAGAGTGTTGATTAGGTCGAAAGTGTTCAAATGGTTTGGCATTGATCAACTACCCACGATTAAGACGAATTTGGATGTCACGACTTCTACGTACAAAGATGCAATACTGCCAAGAATTTTTTCAAAGGACGCAGATTTAAGGGATTACAAAACTGGTGTACAAGAAATGTCACCTCAAGAAGAAACGTCCTCAAGACGTGTAGTGTGTGCGATAAGTGACTGAACAATTTCTGTTTAACCCTGTACCAGAAGATACCTTGTGTAACAAGTATGACTATTTCCTAAAACAAGAAAGACATTTCAGTGAATGACTATTATTAAAGCTTACGGTGCCACTTCTGTCCTCATTGTTGCAACAAATTCAGTGGAATGAAGTCAATGACAGCATTCCGGGCTTAGGTGATTACCAAAACCTTTAACAAGAACTGTTTTCACAACCTACGATTCCAATGAATTTGTTTTGGGTCCTTCTTCTTCCCCTATTCTATTTATACGACAGTACTTTGTGCACATGTAATATTTCTTCCTTTGTTTCAGGATCTTCTTCTCCCACTATTTCTAACATTGTCTTTAATTTCATGTTCGCTTAATTCACTAGTTCTAAGTCAACTTCTTTTGTTGGATTAGTGATACACAATATCCTTGACAAAGTTAGCCTCGTTTTGTAAAACATTAAAACATTCTGTGCTTCTTTTCATTCAAACAGTTTTCAACATGACTTCCTTTCAGTCTCACCATCCTGCCAAATTGACTCGTGCACTGTATTGCATCAGTTGCGAAAAGAATCCATATGTCCAAGCACGTTTTTAGAAGCCAGTCTAAGTGGTGCGATGGTTTCCCATGACAGCACATCAATTGCTTTAAGGAATAATTCACTTACTTCGTCAAACCCAGATCCAAGAAAGAAAGCCAAATCCTCCAAAAGGCGTTGGCAGACCCAAACTAAGAGTGGTGGTGCTACCGAATGTTCACACAAGAAAAAAAAAGTCACAAGAAAACAACATTTCTTGTCTGAAAAAGACGTGCAGCTGCTGTACGTATTCCAGAACAACACCCAGCTCCATGACGGTGTCTCCTCCTACATCCACTCCTTCTATGTCTTCGCCGTTCATGATGATGGCTGCCTAACTCGATTTATCACCGGCGTTTCCGAATCTGATATTTGAAAACTAGAAGCCCATTTATAAAGGAACTTCTCCATCTCCAGCAACAGCGATGACGTTTTCTTTTGTAGCTTCTACTGCTGCAACTCAAAATGTGGCGTCTCCCAATACAAAAGTCCAAACAGACCAGGGGTGTTACAAACTCTGCTGGACTTATCCAAACAGGAACTGTCACGATTTAATCCATTAAAACACATCATCATCAAGTGCTGCCCATAATGAAGTTATCAGTAAGTTGGTTGAGACGAATTCCATTAAAAGGAGAAGACTGAGATACGAAAACGTCATTTTTGGGTTAATTTGCTCCAGAAACAAACGCTAACACGAATGACTGCACACTACCCTCATCGTGGAAAGACTTGTACCTATGAATCTTACTAAAGGGCGAAAACTCACTGTAGTTGCAAGGCAATGAAAGATGGAAATCCATCGTTGGTGCGAACAACAGATACCTCATTTACTCCGAGTACTAATCTCACTGCGATGTCACAGTAACAAAAAAGAATTAGATTCGTTGATGAATCGAAGCGATTTAGAAACATCTCAACGGTGCGGCCAAGTATTACAATGTCTTCAACACTTTCACCAAAATGCTTTAGAAGAAACAGCTAAACCATACTCTGAGAGATTTCAAGACGATCGTGAAACGCAAATCCAAAGTAGCCAAAACAAACAGAGCCACATGGATGGAAGAAGAATAAGACAAAAGAGCAGTGTTTTAAACTCCATCTGCTCCAATATCAAGTCAGACAGCAGTTTCCTTGTTGACACCCTCCACTACTCCCTAATGGGAAGAAATGAAAGATTGGGTCAAAAAGATGATGTCGACACCATCTTCAGGAGAAGAAAAAAGAGAAAAGAAGGCAGAATTGAAACAACACCTCAAGAAAAAACGAATAACTTTCCAACCCGCTCCTATTCCTGTTGCTTGTCGGACACGTCATGATTCGTCCAAACTAATGCCAGGAATTTCGAATAGCTGGTGACTTATTAAGGATCACCCACAATCAACCTCAGTCATGGAGAACCGTTTAGCTAGCATTTACTGAACATGTTACATGTCTAATTTCTAAATAATGATCACAAAAGAAGACGTGTACGATATCGAAAGCATTCTCGATCGACGAATACCGTAGAGTGGGCAAACGCTGACTCAAAGAAGAGAAAGTAAATTGGAGTTTTTATTCTTCTAATAGCGCTTCACAAGCCCTCGACCATAAAATGAATAATAAGTAGCCGCCATGCCATGAATACGGCAGCTACCCCATCTTCTAGGACTTCCTCTTTCCAACATCTACAAAAGATCCTATATGGATTTACTATGGAGAACGTTTTCTCAAAACTCCAATCGTCTTTTTCTGCCAAATGTTTTTGGTGTAAGTCATGGGATCTGCCACTGCCAATTTAGGGTTGCAGCAAGGAGACAAACAATTGTGGACAATTTTATTCTGCAGTTGGTCATCTTCTTTCCTATCCTTCCTTGAAATGTGCTAATGGCAGTAAAAACAACAGTAGCATTGCGGCCAACGCCAGTCATAACAGCAGCAGCAACCCCCATCTGGAACATTTAGAAAATCATTCTCTTTTGATATCGAGTCACTCCTCGGAAACCAGAACCATCGAGCTATGAGTAGCGAACTTTATTTGACTTTAACGTTTAACAGTTGTGTAAACGTGTTTCCCAACAATACTTTATATTCTTTCACTGGCAGATTACACGAAGCCATACAAATGGCTCATCAGAGAATCCTCAGTTGACTACCTAAACAATGAAAATTCATGTTTGGTAGAGTGATCAACATCTGATGGAAACTATTGCTGCCATATTTAACGACCAGTTTAGTAAAGTGCTGGAATAAGCTCGCAAAAGTGTACAGATCGAATACACATAAAATTGATTATCGTCTTAAAATACGTTTTTGTGGCATATAATATTTTTCATTATTTAATTTGTTTTTTTTTTTTTTTGTCGCAGTTTGGTTTCTATTTTGGGTGGAGACACTGCTCTATATCCCATGAAAGATGTTTACAACAAAACTATCGATTCTACAAGTATTTTCGTTACCATGTAGAACTTTTGGAAGGACTTATTATTGTTTACATACTCGGGTGTGATCGAGTACAACGTGATGGGAAACACAGCCGCTCCGTTACTCCTATTCATTCCTTTCAAACTGAATTCTATCATCGCTACTTACGAGGAGGTGGAAACACGTATCACATTAACCGTGTATTTGTACATCCTCATTACTTTCTTGTCAGTAATAGTACTTTGATTGTGTCAACATTGTATGACAGGAGATATTTAACAAAATAGCAGAATCTCGAAAGGATGAAACTACATTTTCGAAAACGATTCTCTAGTGAATTGTAATCAATGTATCCTGTGTACCAAGCACTAGCTCGACAATGAGGACGTAGTTTAGGAGATATGTTGAAATCAGCTTTTCGTGCGGTAGCACATATAATATGACTCAAGTATTGCATGCTTTAAACGATGCCGCTTTGGGCAAAGGCAAGGATTTCTTCAAAACGTACCTCACCGACAAACAACGTCCAAAAGAACCCTTCAAACATAAGAGCATAAAAATGTGTTCCTTCAAACCAGAAAAGACCTTTTGGGTCTTCAAGATATCCTTATAATATCGTTTCACACGTCTTGCCAAGGCATAACTACTCTTAACTGAATCAAATTATACCGTATTCCATTTACTGACTAATGGTAACGAACAGGAAACCATCATTGAAGAAACCAGGCTTTAAGTGCGCTGCGTGGAGGTTTTAGCAAAAGTGGGAAACGACATCAGTCAAACTTTGAGCAGAACAGCAGCAAATAATCGGATGCGACGAGTGAAAGTTAAAACCTTCACTGTTTGCCAATGAACTCCGATCCACGATTGAAGATCGTGTTTTCCAGCTATAGGTACCCAAGAATTGCTCATTGGCATCGTCAGCAATGCAGCCATCAACGGAACTATCGATCAAAATCCTTCGAGTTCTTCAATGCGTCTAATGTATGTTTTGATAGTAATCAAAAAGCGGGTGCACAATTATAGGGTGTGTGTTTGGGTAGTAATCAAACACAAGGTGCTGGATTGTACATGTGGTGCGTTGGTTTTATATAATTTAACCTTTTGATACTAAAATCACTTTTGACCGAATAAACTCTTTTGACCCCATAAAGTTTTGACTCCATAGTACCATCCACATGTTGAACATATGACAATTTTAGTATAGGATTTCTCGTATGTGACCCCATACAATCTCCCGCATGATAACCTATAGCTGATGTTCATATCTGTATAATCCCCCAATACTTTCACTTAATTAATGTCGATGTGTGACAGCTTGAAAAGTCAATGATATATTTAAAGCTATCGTTCCCTGATATGTGATAAGCCAATCAATTCTAGATTTCAATAATGTCTGTACAAGCCAATACTATAAGACATTTAAAAGATTATGGCCTACTCAACTTTATTTGACCTCCACTGAACCGACTACTGCAATTATATCCATAAATATCATGATATGTTTTCTTTCTTAATCAATCCTTTAGGTTTTTCATTCTCGTGTTTAAATTCTGACGTCTTCATTTGGGTACAACATATGTGGTATGAATGAATTAACCCGATGTAATTTTCTTCTACCTAATTGTCGGTGTTACGTAATACCGTTTGAGTTGTCATCTTCTGATATGTAATAACGACAATGAATTAATAATTGTTGCTAATTAAGAGTTTACTCTTACATTCATTAACCCAAATTAGTGATGTTTCGTATGCACATGTACCTCTACGGGACCACTCTTCCAACCATACGTACATGGTCATAGGGTTAGGTATACCTTTGGTCATGTTCGTTTATATTACACTAGGGTTAATCGGACAAAATTTGATGCCACGGCCTTCGCTACATAAACAAGGGTAGACTGTAGACCTATTTCCAACAATAGTTTTGTGATATCATCTTTTATGATTCCTTTATTATCATTAATTATCTGATAAGGTGAGAAATACAACTGGTCTTTAACCTTTAACGTTTTCATTACTAAGGAGCTCTCGTTTAAATTCCCGACCAGTTTCCCATGAAAGCAGCAATTATAAAACATGGAGTGTTTTTAATAGTACGAACACAACAATATATGAACATACAGGTTGACGTTACTTTTTGTGTGTGGTTGACGTTACTTTTGTGTATCTATCTCTTAACTGCTCCGCATTCAACAAATCCGGGTTTTCAACACCTATGGAAAAGTTAACTATAAATGTTGCCTTGATAGCTGTTTGTTGCTAAATGGCTTTGTCAGATATAGAATACATATCACAAGTAATTATCGGTGTAGCCACAGGAATAAAACTGCTATTGTTGTTGTTGTTGTTCTGGGTTTAACGTCATTTCTGAGCGCAAGATAGGCTATACATGGCGGCCAGTATAACTGGTGGAAGAAGAACCCAGGAAAACCTCGCTAAGAACCATCGAACCACGGAAGGCTACTGGCAAGCTTTCTCACATAACCACATAGGCCGAGTCCCAGACTCGAACCCACGCGGACAAAGTTGAGATGGCAGTGATCGATAAAGGCGAGCGCTTTAGACCACTTGGCCACCTGGGGCCTGAAACTAAAGTTACCTATGCAATACAAGGGATTGTTTAATAAATACAAGAAGATATACAATGACAAATACAGCTGAAGGCAATTTCATGTGAACAGTGACATCATCATCATCAATCCCTTAACCCAAGAGGTCGTTGGGGCACCACAGTTGACTTTACAACCAATTCTCTCCATCATTTCCTGTTCTCTACTGATCTTTGGGAATCTCCAAAGCCCATGCCTGTCCACTCCTTATTGTTGTCTTCCCACCTCTTTTTCTGTCTGCCTTTTCTTCTGCACCCTCGCACTGTGCCTTGCAAGATTGCTTTTGCCAGTCCAGATGACCTTGAGACATGACCGTGCAACTTCAGTTTGCGCTTTTTTACAGTGATCAAGAGGTCTTCATAGGATCCAATGGCTCGTTGGATCCTGTTGTGGACTTTCTCGTTGGTTATATGGTCAATGTATGAGATGCCCAAGATCTTTCGGAAGCATCTCATTTCAAAAGTTTGAATCCTGCTTTGTAGATCTGATGTGAGAATTCATGTTTCATAAGCATACAGAAAGATGAAGATGACAATCGAGCGCATCAGCCTTATTTTGGAACCAAAGGCAATGTTGGCATCTTTCCATATTGGTCTCAGCCTTGTTATTTCTGCTGTTGTCTGGGCAATCCTGCAAAGTAGTTCTGGTTTGAAGCACTCATCTGTGATGATTCATCCCAAATACTTGAAGCTTATGACTCTTTCCAGCTTCTGTCCATTGACCTTTATTTCTGCACTGATGCCATTGGTGTTGTTTGTCATCAGTTTGGTTTTTTCGGCGCTAATCTCCATACCGTATGCTGTCGAGGTTGTGTCGAGGCACTCAACCAAGTCAGCCAGTTCTTTTTCATCTCCTGCTAAACCATCATGATGTTGTACTTCCTCATAGTTGACCATAAGGCTGCAAGCCATACCCTATCAAATGCCTTTTTGAAATCTACATAGACGTGGTATAGATTCTGCCGATGCTGTAGGTATTTCTCGCAAAGGAGTCTGAGATTGAAGATTTGTTCTGTGGTGTTCCTTCCTGCTCGGAAGCATGCCTGCTCTTCAGAAATAATTTTCTCTGCTTGAGGCTTTGGTCTGTTGAGAATTTTCTTCAGCATGGCTTTGCTCGGGTGACTGATCAAACTGATGGTTCTGTAGGTTTTGTTTTGCATAGCTGTAGGTTTCCTTTCTTGGGGAGCACGATTACCAAGGAATGAATCCATGTGGTGGGCCATTCTCCTGTCTGCCATATCTTGTTGCAAATTGTTGTTGGGACTGTGACTACCTCTTCTCCTCCTGCTTGAATGAGCTCTGCTGGTATGTTGTCAATGCCGGGTGACTTTCCTTTCTTTAGTGACCTAACTGCAATTTCTACTTCTTCACAAAGAATGGGGTTGTCATCAATTTCTTCTGTCTGAGGGCAATTTAGTACTGCTGGATCTCCTTGGGTCTTATGATTGTACAATTCTGAACAGTATTCTGTCCATCGCTTGAGGATCTTTTGATCTTCTGTGAGGCATTCTCCTGATTTGTCTTGGATGGTGGTAGTTTTCCCTTGTTTATGGGTTGTGAGATCTTGCACCAGTTGATATACCATTTTGCTGTCATTTCTACTCAGACTGTCTTCGATTTTGCAGCATTGTCTTTCCATCCACGATTCCTTTGCCTTTTTTCATGCTTTTCCTGATCATGTTGTCTATCTGTATTTTCTAGCTCCTTCATGATGTCTTTTACCCTTTTTCAGTTCTCTTCTTTTGTCGCATAGTTCAAGGACATCTGTCTTTGTTCGACAATATTTGCCAATTATCTCGCTAGCTGTTGCTAGTCACAGCTGTGTAGAATGTGGTTGTTAAGGACTCTCGGTCGGCGTCTTGGCGTCCAGGGTTATCAAGGGTGCAAATTTACCATTGCTTGGAAGGCTTCTGCGACTTTTGGATCTTTCAATTTTTCACGACCGCTCCGGTGGAATAGTGGTTAGAGCGTCCGCCTCGGATGCGGGAGGTCGTGGGTTCGATCCCCAGCCGAGTCATACCAAAGACTTACAAAAATAGTACTAACAGCTACCTCGCTTGGCGCTCAGCATTAAGAGGTTAGTGTTAGGACTGGTCGGCCTGGTGTCAAGATAATGTGACTGGGTGGGACATCATGCTACATGTCTGTGGCATGATGTCCCAGTGCTAGACATCACTATAAACTGCCACACTGCAGACATCGAAACGATATGACTGAAATTTTTTTAAAGCTACGTTAAAAATCCAAATCACACACACACACACACACACACACACACACACACACACACACACACACACACACACACACACTCAATTTTTCAAGGTCAAATCTGATTCTTGGTTGGTTAGGCTTTTTGATTATTTTCAGTTGTCATTAATAAATAATGCTCACTTCCAATATCTGCTCCTGGAAAACTTCGTGTTCTGGCGATATTCAGTCCTGTGCAGAATCGTTTTTTCACCAAGATGTAGTCAGTCTGGTTGTGATGTTGTCCATCTGGACTGAGCCAGGTCCATCTTCTAGATGCTTTGTGAAGATCGCATGTGTTGGCTAGCACAAGATTGTTGTAGGCAGCAATCTCCAAGAGCCTGAGTCCTCTTTCATTTGTTTCTACATGGCAGATGAGTCCACATGTGCTTTGCCAGTTTGTCTGTGAATCAACTCACACCTTTGCATTCCAGTCTCCTTGTACAAACAGAATGTTCTTCTTGGGTGAGTTGTCAATGACATCTTGCAGTTGGTTATAAAAATTCTCCAGTTCGTTGTCATCATAGTTAAATGTGGGTGCAGATGGTAATAAGACTGCTTGAGACTGGGCAGCAACCCATAATGATGTTCATAATGATCTTGTGGAAAAGAAATCCAACGCCATGTTTGTGTTTGTCCCCTCTTCCGCTGAAGTGGAGCTTATGCCCTTCATCTGTTGTTATTTTGCCAAAGTTTTTCCAGCGCACTTCGCAGAGACCAATAATGTTCCAGTTGTACCTCTCCAACTCATGTGTAAGTTCTTTCAACTTTCCCACAGCTCTCAGTGTTCTAACGTTCCATGTACCAATGATGATGTTGTCTCTCCCACGGATCTTGGTAGTGGGGGCACCAGTAGCATACTTGTCACCTCCGTCCTAGTGTGCAGCGGAAGGCGCGGTCATTGTTGACCCGGGCTGCGACCGATCCGGTATGGAAGAATTGTTAGTTATCTTCCTGTGGTGTGTCAAGCGCAAGACACAGCCTGGCGGAGCCCATCACTCTCCAGACTGGATGACCACAGCCGAAATCCACTGATATAATGTGACACGCTCTGGCCCTGAGCACATGGTCGTTGATGTCATCTTGGAGCCATTCCGCCCTGGCCGTTGACTTCATCAATGAAGACTTCCGCCCAGTGATGCTTTGCAATCAGCACACTATTTTACCCATAGCTGGGAGACTCGTGCGGGCGGGCGCGTCTTATTCCATCCCGTACGGATACAATGGACCTATACCACTGCCCATTGTATCATTCAGTTCATTCATATCAGTGTATCATTCAATTAATATATCGAGACCCTGGATGTTGACTGAGCTCCCTTCGCACAGTGCAAGCCCAATATAGTCTGTTTCAGATAAGAACTATAACGCACTGACGATGAATTAAGATGAGCACGGTTTTGTTTTAATGATGCAAATATTCTAAATAGATATGAATGCAATATAAAAGTGTCCTTCTGTATTATGGAATCAGTCATTTTCAAGCAGACGATAGCTTATGTAAACCGTAGGAACGAATGAATATCATCTGCCGGACTGGTAACAACTTGATTTTACGCTCGGCAATGGCATTGCATGTTTGTGGTCAAATAATATTTTCAATATAAAAAAACAGGCCATTTTCGCAGTCATGTAGGTTCAATTTATCGAAAATGTGACCTTCCGCTTCCTTAATGGCTTGCTGCTGGACTTCAGGACCTCCTCGATTGAGATTCATATTCTTTGCTACACGTTCAGCGTAAGGCAGACCGTCATTACGAGTATTACAAAACATAGAAATGTGCATGTCTAATTACTTTCCTAATTTCTTTATTCCTATGTGATTTCAGGAAGCATTTATGTACACAGATTAATCAGTGACGATAATGATATATTCTTCTTTCCTCGCGAGAGTCTTCCAGAACTCACTGTAAATCTACATTAATGTTGCGTTTACATGG